>JAWPHD010003753.1:0-207189 GCA_037043455.1 Cyrtodaria siliqua
TCATGTTGTAATATCAAACATTCAATTTTTGATATGATTACATTAATTAATAATAACACATAAAGTACAGAATCGTTCTAGGACAGACCAAGTGACACTGCTCGGTGCTGACTAGACGCATGCATTGTTAGACCGTATAAAGCTCCCTCCGCATAACGCTCCCCGGGGAGCATTATGCGTATCTTACAACCGCTTAAAGCTCCACAAGCTCCACAAGAGCTTTATGCTACACTTCTTCCGCATAAAGCTCCCCTGTAGCTTTATGCGGAAGACATGTACATATGATTATGAGCTAGTCGACAAACGTTCCGCATAAAGCTGCCTAATTAGAGGTCTCACACCTCAATTAATTTTCCCATAGGGTTACTGTACAGCCTTTTCCAACATCCGAGCTTCAAAGCAGGCCAGCAGACATTGTTGTTGGTTTAATATCGTCATTATAGCCAAGACCAGTAATTTAAAACAATAAAATACATAAGTTAGCCAGGTTTTTTTCTTTCTCGCTCATGTTTATGTGACCCCTATGGAAAATACACAATTCATACACTAGCCAGCTGAATATGTGGTGATTAGGTCAAACACTTATGAAATTTGAATGAAACCTCATATCAACATGGGATTTTCTGTATCATCTGTCTGTCACACTGCAGATGTATGCTAAAGCAAAGAAATACCTATTTTTCAAATTAAAAATTGCCTAAAATTGAGAAAAAAATAGAATTATTTTCTGTTTTCCTTTTGTCTATACGTCTCACACCACAATTAATTTTCCATAGGGTCTCATTGTAATGTTTTTGTTCGTGGCATAGAGATAAAAAATATTTTGCAACATGTATTTATGCTTAAATTCTTCATTGATCCAATATCTGCATGTTATTAACTTTTAACAAATATTTACCAGATTGAACTTTTTTTAATTTCATGTTTGCGTGACACCTATCAAAATTTAGACAAAAATACAACCCCGTGGAGATTAGACCCATGATGTGTAAAATGAGGCAGAATAAGCTAGAAATCTTATATCAACATGCATTTTTCTGTGATCTCTTCCTAAAATGCTGTAGATTTAGAACCTGGTAAAGATAAATCAATGTATCCTGTAAAATGTAAAAAAGCGAACTTGTTTTTTTTATCTACCTCCTTCATCTGTAGGGCACGAGTATTCAATGGAGATAATAGTGGTGTGAGTCCTATAGGTCCGTGAGCTTTCAGGGGAGATAATAGAGGTGTGAGACCTAAATGATGATCAAAATCATCGTAATAAACACGCAAAATATAATCATCATCATCATCAAAAGTAGCAGCAGCAGTCAGTCTTCTTTATCATCATCATTATCATCATCATCATCATCATCATCAAAAGCAGCAGCAACAGCAGTTAGTCTTCTTTATCATCATCATCATCATCATCATCATCATCATCATCATCATCATCATCATCATAAACATCATCATCATCATCATCATCTCATCAACTTCATCATCATCAACTTCATCATCATCATCATCATCATCATAAATATCATCATCATCATCATCATCTCATCAACCTCATCATCATCATCATCAACATCATCATAATCATCATCATCAAATTATCCTCATCACTGACCAAGGTACCCAAGGTACTCGTAATACGTAAAACAACAATGTATAGCTATATTTAAAACGTTTATAAAGTTGCTGCAGTATTTTTTAGAAGCTCTTCACTGTACTGATGAAGCCATGTTATAGCAATCTGCCAGTAATTATTGTCTATACCAAATGTCCAATATTCTGTATCACGTCGATGTTCGTACACTGTGCAAAATCACAACAACATCTTGAAATAATTTGTTAAAAAAAAAAAATTAGATGATGATGATGATGATAAAGAAGAAGATGATGACAAAGAAGATGAAGAAGAGAAGAAGAGAAGAAGAAGAAGAAGAAGAAGAAGAAGAAGAAGAAGAAGAAGAAGAAGAAGAAGAAGAAGAAGAAGAAGAAGAAGAAGAAGAAGAAGAAGAAGAAGAAGAAGAAGATGATGATGATGATGATGGTGATGATGATGATTATTATAAAAATATTATAAAAAAAATATATTTTTTTTTTTATTATTCTTACTGATGTATTGTTCTTCTTCTTATTATTATTAAGGTCTTGTTCTTATTCAAGCTGGGGAGCTTCATGCGGATTGAGTATACATCCTCTCCGTATAAAGCTCCTCGGGGAGCGTTATTCGGAGGGAGCGTGATGCGGTGCTACAACTGACGTATAACGCTCCCCGGGGACCGTTATGACTTCTCACCTCTTGTTCACCTCTTTTTCTATATATGGACTATCTATCGATCGAAACTATACTTGTTTCTGCTACAATTATGAAATGTAGAGATAAATTTCAGACAAGAAAGACGTTAGTTTCGTGTTAGTTTGAACATTTCAGACTTCCAAACTTGTCGGGGGTTTACAGTGGAACCAAGATGACGGGATTTCCAGGTACAGTTTTCTATTTTTAAAGAACTGTCATTATCCTCTGCACATTTCAGTAACATGTTAACATGTTTCTACATGTACATTTTAATAAAGCACATATATAGTGCATTTGTTTATGTTTATTACTATTAAGATTGCATTCATAACATACGTCGTAATAGACAATACGTTTGTCCGAGTAATATAGTCCAACGTAAAATTATGCAACTAGACACATATATCCTATTGATATTCTAGTTACGTCGTTTTCTCTTTCTAAACATACACATATTTGGAAAGTTTCGTTAAAGAAACTCACCCACCAAATAAGGCAAAATTACATAGCAAAACCGTTTATCAAAACGCTATCCAGGTGTTCCGGTCATATACTAATGTATATGTGTATATTTATGTGATGATTAAAAGTATAGGTTTATATTCACGGGTTCTTAAAATACCCGTGGTTGAATATGCGCAAAATAAATGAGTTGGTAACTTAATTCGACGCTCCAGTATTGGGGTTTGGTCTGGCTGGTTAAAGACGTTTATTTTGTGTTTATAGTGGTTGGATTTTCAAAATATGTAAGTTATATATATATCTCATCTTCAGTAGGTTTATAAACAGTGTACATCTGTTGTAAAATGTGCCTGCTGATGTCGGGATAGGGAAATTTAACTTATAAGAATTTATTGGACAAATTGTAAAAAACATAAATTCTATTATCATTACTATCTAACATGTCTAATATATCGAAAAAAGTATTGATTGTGTTAATCCATGTAATAAAAACATTTCAAACCTACATATGCAGTTAGTCTTCTATGTCACTTATTCTATGTTCATAGAGGATATTATTGTGTATGAATGTTTCAATAGATAGAGAATGTGCCACCGAACATCAAAGGTTAGAAAATTCAATATAACATTTCAATGGTGGATATCTTCGGATATATATTATTAATGAGTGGGTGTTTATAATAACGAGAGACACGGATTTATGTTATGATGTTTACTACACAAGCTAAAGATAGGAACTGACCAGCATAGTATCAATCGGAACTGCCTCAACCATTTTTTTTTTTCAAAAATAATCTCGGAAAGAAATAGACATGCACCATCTTGGATACTACTTTTCGATCACGTGGGGTCAGTCACGCGGAATAAAAAGTGGCGGCGACCATTGAATCATCATGGTGCTCCTCACAGACATATTAATATTTGTTATTAGGTCTGTGGCTCCTTCATCCCGAAGAATGACGGGATTGGCCGAGCGTTTACGATTGGCTACTCCGTTTGTTATGTAAACAAAACAATACGCAATTAATTACAAAATATATTTATATTTAACTATTTTAACTTAAACTGACTATTACATGATAAGACTTATTTCAAAAGAGTATAACATTTAATAAATAATACAAATATGTTTAAAATCAAATCATTTCCTGGTCTATATTTTGTTACGGTTTACACGGTACTTTGCCGGATACTTTGCCGGGGCAAATCACCCAAACCCATCAAATCGACGTGTATCCTTGGAAATACCCACGAGCATTATTTCCGATGATCTACGGAAATGAGCGAGTTTGCACGATTGACATAGAATGAAAGAGGCATGCGTCTGCAATGTATGATTGACAGATAGCGAGGAGGAGCTAAGCTAATTAAAAGTCATGACATCTCCCTTTCTTGAAAGAATAATGATTCACATAAACAAATGTTTTTAATTATTAATCTCCGAGTAGTCCATAATGAGAATGAATGTTGTTAAACTGTCAATGTTATTTTGACAGCACTGATAGGAATAACCCTTCACAGGAAATCCCCAATACTTGCAAATATGAAATTGACTGTAGATCATAAACTGCAAATAAGTTCTCTAGTCATGTCTAATATAGAAATGATTACATTTATCATACTTAATGTTTAGGAATTAGTTGGATATTAATTGCCTATTGAGGTTTTACTGTAAACATACACATTTCAGGACTAAGAGGTTACTAGCACATTAGCGCTTTATTATCCGATCTTTACCATCAGATTTAAATGCATAATCAATTTACACAATCGCCATCCCTGTATCTGGCTGGCTTCCTGATATTATCTCTGGGACGCAGTGACCTTGTTGTAATGTTATGCCGCTGAATGTTATCAGTTGAGTTATGACTATGTTGGCTGGTTGTTATTCCATGATCCTTAGTGGACGGGTCATTGTAATCATCGTCCATGATCACCACATGTGTTGGCTCTGATGTTTTCTGGAGATGAACTCAGTTACGTCTGAGGTTAAAGCCATTTTCTGTTGTAATGTTATACGACATTGGTGTGGAATGTTTACTATCAATGACTGCTGGTTCCCACACTTTATTTTTTCCAGTAGCATACTGAATCACCATACTGCAGGGGTTCCAAGATTGTTGTCCTTTTATCATAGTAGAACTTTTGTTTCTCCTGGCATTTGAGTAAGTGTTGGTGAGCATCTTTTGGCACCTGTGGTTCAAGTAATGCTGAATTTGTTGGTATTCTATCCCGAAGTCTTCTGTTGAACAAGCACTGTGCTGGAGAGTAGTCACAACCTGTGACTGGCGTATTTCTGTATTCTAGAAGCGCGATGCTTCAGTCTTTGCCATTTTCATATGCCTTTTTAAGCAATTTCTTCACGGTTTGAATCGATCGTTCTGCCATGCCGTTGCTTTGACTGTGTGTCGGGGCTACTTGTGGTTATTCTGAAGTTATTGTTTTTTGCAAAGTGTTTGAAATCTCTGCTGTTAAACGGCATATTATCTGCAATAACTTCCTCAGGAATGCCGTACACAGCAAATATTGCTAACAGCATCGTTTATACTGATTTGACGTTTTTCCCCGTTTAGTTTTCTAATTTCCACAAATTTACTGAAATAGTCCACACATAAGACATATACTTTGTTTCTGTACTCAAATATGTCGACACCTGCTTTCTGAAATGGTCTTTGTGGTATTTCGTGCTGCTTCAGAGGCTCTTTTTGATTTTGCATTTTATACTTGTTGCACGTCGCACATGTGGAATAGGCTTTTTCAATGTCATGTTTCATTCCTGGCCAATACATAGACTCACAGGCTCTGGCTTTTGTTTTTACCATTCCCATGTGACCTTCATGAAGTAGAGTCAACATTTTACTTCTCATTTCTTCTGGAATTATGACTCGATTGTCTAGCAACAGAACATCATCTATAATGTGTATTGATGTTTTGAAATTCCAGTATGGTGGCAGTGTTAGTGGAAGGCTTTTCATATGATGAGGCCATCCTTCGTTGACAGTTTTATGCAATAACACGAGGGAATAGTATATTATATAGAGTGGAGTCTTGGTGTGGAGTCTTGGAGTGGAGTGGACTGTAGTATAGTGGAGTGAATAATTTGAGTGACCTTGGAGTCTTATTTTGGAGTGACCTTGGAGTCAAATTTGGAGTGAATATTTTGGAGTGAATTTTGAGTCTTAATTTGGAGTCTTAATTTTCCTTACAATTAATAACTTTTTAGAAACCAATACATTTACTGGAGTTACTTCATTTGCACGTGCACTTATTTATTACTTGATTAACTTTCTTTAAAATGCACGTGTCTATTAAACTACCCAATTTCAACAACTAATTCTAAACTGCACATCTAATTTTAACTTGGGCACTGTTACTACATGTTCTAAATGAAAAATCCATGTTTATGGAACAGTTAGGCTGACAGAGCTCTAAGTCCCATACACGTTAATGCTTTTTGTTTCAGTCTCTGTTGTACAACACATAATCAGCTGTCTTCTGACAAGTATGTGTTAATTGGGTTTGACTGATATATTGGAACTCTGTTTACCCTGACACTGGATGTCAAACTATTTGACATCTGTAATGTGAGGCGAAAATTAAATAATCAGTGAAACTGGTCTTAATTGTCTTGCTGTGTATTCATTTTAGCACATGCTTAGATGTATCTCAGAAGAGAGATAAATAGAAATACAATTTTCGCTGTCCGAACCCAAGACAATGTTTACTTTATCTCTCAAAACAGGGGTACATTAACTGATTCGTATTGGGAGGGTGGTGGAATCTTATTTTCACATGATTATCCTAGATTTTCTTATAAGATGTGGTCTTTTTCCAACGAATTAAGTATATAGATGATCTTACTTGAGTATTATTGTGTATTATGTGTTATAGTGTATTATTGATTTTATCCAAAGAATGTATACTCAGTTACGAATGTAAGATTCTATATATCACAGAAGTAAATAAAAAAATATCTAATTCAATAAATATATATGTCTGTCTGTGTGTCTGTCTGTGTGTCTTTCTGTCTCTCTCTCTCTCTCTCTCTCTCTCTCTCTGTCTCTCTGTCAGAACACACTTTCAACGACAAGTAATAATTTCACTTAAATTTGTGTCAATTTACCTTTTTACGGCGGCAATTTGTAAGAGAAATTTAATGATTGAATTAGTCTGTATTTCAAAAAAACATCTGGTGAGTTTGAAGTACTGCAGCCCAAAGGCTTTTTTTTAACTTTAAATTAACCCTTAGCCCAGTTATGAATGTACAAATGAGTGTTTTGGGGAATTGACTGACAAGCAGCCGGACATTGATCAGCCTGCGAGTTACTCTGGTTTTACAATGGCGCAATTGCTATTGTAGTAAGACGTTATTAATTGTAAGGAAAAATAAGACTCCAAATTTAGACTAAAAAAAATGACTCCAAAATATTCACTCCATTTTTGGAGTTAAGAACAAAAGAACATAAACAAAGAACATCAATCGGAACTATATATTAGTTTCTAAATTAAGACTCTAAATTTAGACTCCAAAAATTGACTCCAAAATATTCACTCCAAATTTGACTCCAAAGTCACTTGAAAATGTGACTCCAAGGTCACTCCAATTATTCACTCCACTCCAATTCAAGACTCCACACCAAGACTCCGGATCCGTCTCATTTAGATATGCACGTGCCAGTGTATCAGCTACAAGCATGTACTTTCCAGGGGTATATTTCAGATTTATATCATATTTCTGGAGCTATGATAACATCCTTTGAAGTCGTGGCGGTGATCCAGTTAGAGATTTCTTCAATATGCTTTCCAAAGGTTTATGGTTTGTACATTCATGTTTTTTCCATATATATACGCATGATACTCAGATGTAGCGAACTCTACGGCTAGTAATTCCTTCTCTTTCATGGCGTACCGCTTTTCAGTTTCCGTCAGTGCTCTTGATGCGTACACGATGGGATGTCCGTCTTGCAGTAAGCAAGCACCAATACCATTTTGAGAGGCATCGGCTTGTATTGTAACTTCCTTTGTTACGTCATAGAAACTCAGAGCAGGTTCTTTTGTTAGCACTGTTTTTATGTATACTAATGACTTCTTTTGTTTGTGTTCCCATATAAAACGATTGTCCTTGCGTAGCAAGTTTCTGAGAGGCGCGTTAATTTCAGACATATTGGGAATGTATTGTGCAAGAAAGTTCACTCTCCCCAGGAGGCGTTGTACACTTGCCCTATCCTCAGTGGATAATCGCATGGCAGATCGCATTTCCAGTATAGCTTTTATTTTATCTGGGTCAGGCCTCAGTTCCTCTTCGCTGATGATATTTCCCATGTATTTTACCGATTTGACTTTGAACTGAATTTTGTCCTTGTTGAACTTAATATTCTTCTGTTTAGCCTTTTTCAGTACTTTGTGCAGAATTTCGTCATGACACTTTTCATCTTTTGCGGCGATTATCAGGTCGTCTGCTATCATAAATACATCTTCAATGTCACCAAATGTCTCAGTGTTTTTCAGTTGAAAGACTTCACTGCTGGATTTCAGTCCAAATGGTAGACGTGTATATCTATAACGATCAAAAGGCGTTTAAAACGTACATAAGTACGAGCTTTCGTCATCGAGTTTAACTTGATGGTAGCCGTCCTTTTCATCTAAGATATTAAACAGTGTCTTTCCACTCAGTCGTGACGTAACATCTTTGAGTGTTGGAATCTTGAAGTGATGCCTTTTGACTGCCTTATTCAAGTCGCGAGGGTTTATACATAGTCTTAAATCGCCATTTTTCTTTTCGGTAACAACAATACTGTTGACCCAATCCGTCGCTTCCTGTTCAGGTATTAATATGCCATCTTCATATCATCTAGTTTGTTTTTTAGTTTAGGAACAATTGTGTACGGTACGTTTCTCGGCGCGTTCACCACAGGCGGCAGGCTCTTATCGATTTCAATATGGTATTTCTAATTTGCCAAGTCCTGGGAATAAGTAGCCATAATCACTTAACACAGTTTCTAAAATGTACTGTTGATCAATTGAGTCTACTTTTGACACCAGTTGAAGTGTCTAACAAGCTTTAAGCCCAAGTAACGGTGTAAATTGGAAGTCCATTACATAAAAGTCTAAGCTCTGTTGTTCCCTGTTTTCCTTTAGTAGCTGGCAATTGAATGTTGTTTTCCCAAGTGGCATAATTGTAGAGTTTGAGAATGTTGATAGTTAAGTTGTTGTCTTTCTCAAACGGGCGTCTTTAATTTGTTGAAAAGAATTTGTGGAATGATATTCGCCTCTGCACCAGTGTCTAGCTTACATTTTACAAGTTTGTGCCGGCTTTCTAGCTTGATTTCTGTAGTGAGTTCCTTTTTTTGTACAATATCTATTTTCTGATCATATTTATCTCTTTGATTTGATTCTTGCTGCACTCCGCTGCTCTGCATAAGTCGACGACATGGTTTAAATCTAGACTTTTAGAGTCTCTTAGGAGCCTTTACCTTAGCCGTTCATCCTCAGTGCCAAATATGATTCTGTCCGTTATTATAAGATATCGTTGTTCTCTGAAATCGCAGTATTTAGACTTTGTTTTGAGTTCATTGATGAATTCATCGATTGACATGTCTTTTTTTTTTATTATTCCGAAATGTATACCGTTCAATCACAGTGTTTTTTCTTGGTTTGCAGTAGTCACTAAACGTTTGTTGTACTTTTGCAATGCCTGTTTGTCATCATCGTTTTTCGCAGGTAAAGTTATTAATATCTCAAGGCCATCATCTCCAGTGCAAGTAAGAAGTACTGCAACCTGCACTTTTTTATCCTTCTCGTTTTTACCACTGGTAATAGTCGAATTTTTGTTGCCATCTCTTGAAGTCTTCTGCAAGATTATCATATCCGCCAAAAGCAAGATGATAGAACATAATCCAATCAGTCACTCTTAATATGCCAATGATCGAATATAATCCAATCAGTCACTTTTAATATTCCAATCATCGAATATAATCTAATCAGTCACTTTTACTATTCCAGTGATTGAATATAATTCAATCAGTCACTTTTACTCTGACACCATGTGATATCTTCTGATATATATTATTAATGAGTGGGTGTTTATACTAGCATAGTATAATAACGAGAGACACAGAGTTATGTTATGATGTTTACTACACAAGCTAAAGATAGGAAATGACCAGCATAGTATGAGAGTGGCATTAGCCTGCAATGTATGATTGACAGATAGGGAGGAGGAGCTAAGCTAATTATCAATGATTGTAAGAAGTCCATGACAAATGGAATTTTTCAGTTTAGATAATTTTCAACATCATTATGTGTTTTTAATCTATTAAACGCTGCTTGAACATAAAAAAAAAACATTTTTCTAATCCCCGACATCTGAGAACCACTTAAAGCATCAACTTCTTCAGCAATATGTATACCGTTTGTGTATAACTGCTTTAATTCATCAATCAAGTCATTAATAAAAATCACCATTATCAAAATATATTATACAGAGTTGAACATGTACACCCGACATCCCCACATACATCATATGCACCATAAAGCACTCACACATCACTAGTCCAGACTCTAGATCACTGTGCCCTAGCCAAATACTTATCCCAGGGAGAAAATGTGAGTAATGTGGTTCTAGACCGTCGTAGCAGCATGCTGACCTAAATGTACAGGTCAAAAGCCTCCTAAAATATGCCTCTGCATTGTATCACTGTATAAGACAGATGGATAATTTATACCAGCATAATATAGATATTAAATGGTATTGAACTGAACAAAATATAATGAAGAAATTGAAAGAAAACTTTATCTAAATAGTTAAAAATATACTACAGTTTATGTATGGTCAACTACTGATTTTTGTTAATATAAAAATAAAAGAACAACAACACTGAAACTCATTCTCCATAATGACTTTAGCACAACCCATAGAAAGATAATTTGGAGATATTCATTGCTGGATCATACTATATATTACCATGAATCTCAAAACTCTTTTTGCCTGAATGTGAATATAATGATTTCAAAAAATCTTCTTTTTTTATACTAACATGCTATCTTTTATAGAGGGAAAATCTTGATTTTGTTTGCATTTATTTGCTGCATAACTAGCATCATAGACTTTAGTTTTATGTTGATTTTAAATATATAACCATTCGTTAATTTATTATGTCTTGTACAGGTTTTATGCAGATAAATACAGTCCTTCTTGGATGTATCAACATCGCCCACAAGTGCGTGGTCAATAATGATCACATACTGTGATAATTGCCCATTAATCTCAGTACGAGCATACTACCCTGTCAGTTGTATTTGGGGATTTAAAGAGTGCCATTTTACCATCTCTACTAGTACTCCGTCAGGACCTGTTGAGTTATCAAGCTTTACATCTGTAACACTGTTCTGAAGTTCTAAAAGTGAATAGGGGACATTAAAAATGACATCAATCATATATCATTCTCTTGTAGGTTGTCAACATCTGTAGTGTTACCCAACTGTTCATTATACAATAATTGTTTGAAATGTAAAATGTTTGAAATACCGCCCAGCTTAGTAGATTGTTTGACTGTGTGAAATAAATTAGTATTTTCCGTGATTGTTTTAGTTATTGTATATTGTCCTGCATTTAATTTTGTTTTGTTTTAAATATTGTTTATATTTCTGCTTGCACTGCATAATGTTGTACGTTTTTCCGTGTACTGATCATTCTAAAATAATATTTAATGTCCTAACTGCACGAGTTTTTCTTTCTTCGTGTTCCGGTTTACAGGTTTGTCATTTAATTTAAAATATTTAACTTTCATATTATCTACCGCGATGTGAAACATATCTACAATTGTTTTAAAAACGTCTGGTCGGAATACGATATCCACAGTTGGAATATGACCGGGTTTTTGTTGTTGGTGTTGTTGTTGTTTGTAGTATTATTCTTATGTTCCGGCAGCGACTCTTATATGATTTTCATAATTGCACATGATAAGGTTTTCTTTGAGTTGTTCGCCTTGATAACACAATCGAATAATATAACATGGTAGCAGTGAACAGTTTACTTGTGTTGTGATGCACACGCTAACGCACACACATCCCTTACATGTGAACAATTGTATTTCTGTGCTGATGTGTAGTTCTAGCATGTCGTGCTGCAAAGGTGAATATGTAATCAATATGTAACGCATGTCAAGGATTTGACTAGAATGAAGCGTGGTCGTTCACCTTGATTCAAAATGTTTGGAAGGAAGAACTGATAGTACAAATTGAGAAGAAAGTGTCTGGTAAGAAAAAACGGTCGTGACATGTTTACGTCTTCGTGACAACTTATTTTAAATATTGTTTTAAACTCGTGACTTGATCTGTTATTATGTTAAACTTTCCCAGTTTCTACTCAGATATAATGCTGTTTTCTCTCGGCAGCTATTTTACGCTTACGTAAAACCTTGCTTGTCTCCTATGACGCTATTCATAATAGTACTTCATGTTTTAGCTACGTTTGAAACGTTCTCTCTCACCGATGCGGGGTCGAATCCCACTAGGAGCTCGACTTGTAAGTGAGAAAATGTCGATTATGATGGATGATTGGAGGTATTCGACCGCCATACTAAACCTAAAACGTTTTGAAAATTGATCATTCCATTTTAGCGACATTATTTGATAAATTTGTATTTCATGGAACATTTCACAATACGTTCTTGTGGCGTCGTTTCCGTGAAGTCGATGTGCCATGTTAACAGGCATGTCTTCTTTATTTAAGTATTAACCATTCTGTATATAATGCCTTAACTTTTCTTTGGTTTCATCCCAAGGTTCGTTTCTGTTCTCTTGGATTCCAAAGAACTTCATTTTTAACGGCGTGATTGCGCTTCAGTATCTTCACTTATTTCAACATTTCTTCTAGTCGTTTAACATTATTAGGCACAGTTGTCACTGATTGTTTCAACACATCTTGTTTCTCATTCAACTTCCTTTTTGTTTCGTTTACATCTCTTAACGAGTTTTCTTCAAGTTTACCTTCCGTGCGACAAATACTTTTGACGATATCAAGCTTAACATCAAACATAGCATTTCCGGGCATCTTATTTGATGCGTTAGTAGGAGGGACGTAGTTATTTCGATCTGGCTCGAATGTAATCCCAGAGAATTTCTACATTATTTCCACGACCGCGACCACTAGGGCCTGAATCTTATTTAAGAGGACCGGATTTGTGTCCCCACACATTGTGCAGCAAGCAGGAAGAATAATAACATATTAACTTTATTGAGTATACTGCCATTACTGGCCAGTATTACTGGCATCTTCAAGCATTATAATCTTCGAGTAGCAAGTTAATATTTTGCTGTGTACTGTAATGTTAACTCATTGTTTAAAATACTCAATTTTGTTTTTTGTTTTCTCAAAAGTAATTACATGTTTCTAGTTTGTCTTTTTGACGCTGTCTGTAAGCATAATTGACATTAAAAGCTGCTTCGAACAATGCACTTGTGTCAAGCTTGTCATCAACCTGATGTTAATGGTTTCATTTCAGCCGTTGCAGCAATAGTTCTATGCGTCGGAGTTCTCGCAGCTGCCCGCACAGTTAATAGACAAGGTATGCGGTGCTTGTTGTCTTACGTAATAAGGTGATTTTGATTTTATTGTTATTATTATTATTATTATTATTATTATTATTATTATTGTTTTTGCTTTTTTTAATATTTATTTTATTTTTATTTATTTATTTATTTATTTATTTATTTATTTATTTATTTATTTATTTATTTATTTATTTATTCATTCATTCATTCATTCATTCATTCATTCATTCATTCATTCATTCATTCATTCATTTTATTTATTTATTTATTTATTTATTTATTTATTTATTATTTATTTATTTATTTATTTATTTATTTATTATTTATTTATTTATTTATTTATTATTTATTTATTTATTTATTTATTATTTATTTGATGGGGAGTGTGGGAGTGGGTGCGTTGTCTTACGCAACGTTGCCATTATAATCATGTTATTGAATTAAGCAATTTACTGAGAGGAACACACTCATGCAGTTTGGTCAATATATCCCACCATCAGAAGCAGTTTGGTCAATATATATCCCACCATCAGAAGCAGTTTGGTCAATATATCCCACCATCAGAAGCAGTTTGGTCAATATATCCCACCATCAGAAGTAGTTTGGTCAATATATCCCACCATCAGAAGCAGTTTAGTCAATATATCCCACCATTAGAAGATGAGACTCAGGCGTTGCACCGAAAACTCTCCATGAACTGCATTTCAGAGAAAGTAGGTCACGGCGACGTTCGCCATGTCCAGTCGACAAGAGGATGGACAAGTACTGAAAGGAAAAAGAAACATAATATTGCCTATACTACATTATTATATACACCTAATTCCACGTAATATTCCAGATATATCTCAACGCGTTTTGTACAAAAAGGGACTACAACTAATTACAGAAAGGACAACTCTGTCATGTAGTAGACCTTTTAGTCAAAGTATACTTTGTTACACGAAATTCATAAATGTTGAAGTTTCGCTTGAAAAAGCCATTTCAATATTGTGTTTAATGTTAAGAGATTGCAACGTTTAAAGCATAAGTTTGTTCACCTTCTTGAGCCAAATGCGCATTCTGTCGATAATGAAACTTTAAAGGGTAACCATTGGTGTGTTCGGAGCTGTTTAAACCCTCTTTCCGAAAGGACAGGCCTAATGTCGCCCTGTACCATTCGATTAGCGGTAGAATATTAAACATACGATATATAGCGGAAATACCCAGTATGCGTTTCTTTTGCTTTTCAGTGAATACTACTTGTTTTAAAATTAAGAGAAATGCGCAATATTAGCATGTGCCCATGATAAATGGCTACATCTCATATTTAATTCACCGAAGTAGTAAATTATGTCTCCCACAACACGCACCTCGCCCCCCCCCCCCCCCCCCCCACCACCACCACCCCACCCACCCCCACCCCCTACACCACACCCACCCAAAGCCCACCACGAAGTCCGTCCGTCTGTCACTTCTATTAAATCGCTTGTTAGATTTCGACGAAACTTTGCAGGAAGCATCGGTATGATGCGGTAGTTGTGCATGTCGCGTTTGTGTTTCGGTTCGATGATTTTTGATGGAGTTATGACCCTTTTCCCTTTTAACTTTAAATGTGTTGTCGCAGCTACTCCTCCTAAACAGCTTGTTGGATTTCGACGAAACTTGGCACAGATCATCGGTAAGATGTCTAGTTGTGCATATCGCGTTATTGTTTTAGTTCGATGATTTTTGATGGGGTTACGGCCCTTTGACATTTTAATTTTAAATGTGATGTCACAGCTACTCCTCATAAACCAGCGTGTTCCTCACCCAGGATGCCAGATGATTCAAGATACTCATTTAATAGATTATTTAAAATAGAAGTGAAGAGTTTACTCATGCAGCTCAAAATAGTTATACCTCTATAGTTGTCCGGGTCAGTCTATCCCCTTAATTTTAAAAATTGGGACAATAAAACCCTCGGTCCATCTTTCAGGTATAAGTCCAGTACTGAAAAAATGTAATCGATCTTTAGTTGCCTTAAGAAATTAATTTAATATCATGTCCCCACTACAAGTTTTATTATTTTTCAATGAACCAATCGCCTCTAATACATTGTTATTATCAATCGGTCTATTTGTTTATACCCACGTTTTTGAAAAAACAGGGTATATTAAAATCGCTTCCGTTTGTCCGTCCGTCCGTCCGTTACCGAATCTCCTCCTAAACCGCTGAACAGAATTCAACCAAACTAGGGATATGACCTCACCGTATGATGGGGGTCAAAAGGTCAAATACACTAAAAATTCAATTACATTATCATTTTTCTATATTCTTGCACATAACTTGGTGTATGTAATAGTCTATGAAAGATAAACAACATATCAAATGATATTTGACGTCTTCCCTGGGGTTGGGGTTGGAGAGGGTGGGTGGAGGGTAACAAGGGGTCAAAAAAAAAAATTATGTCTCAAATGAACATTTTGATGCAAGGATTACAGTTTTTATACTGTGGGGCTGGGTTTATGTGTGTGTATGTGGGGTGGGGGAGGGGACTAGTAGGGTTGGTGTGTGGGAGAGAGGTAAATTTGGTCAAATATCTATTTTTCTTTCTCAATAAAATGTAATGATTTTAGGAATATTAGTATAATTTGCTCCAGGGTCACCATGGGACTCTGGGTTAGGGGTCAAAGGTTCAAATACACAAATACCTTAAACATCTGTTATTCATTTACAGTGTCATATGTATATAGCAAAGCATAAAAAATACTATTTCTGATCTGAGTATGAAAGAACGATCAAAACAATTACATGTACATGTAAAATGGATAAAGGTTAAAGGAAATTGGCCTGTGTGAAGAAAACTTGGGTATTTTGCGATGGCGCGCCGTCGAATTCGTTCTAGTTCAGTATTGCAATGAGGTATAGCCTCAGGCAAAATATCATTATAGTCAGAAACTTGAAAAGCATTGTTGAAGTCTTTAAAATAGTAAAAAAAGCCTCAATAGAGACTTCATTTACTATTGATTTACAAAATATTGATTTACAACATATTAGAGACTTCATTTACTATTGATTAGATAACCTTCTTTAAATAAAGAATTTATTATTATTATTATTATTATTACTACTTTGTGCAATGAGTTTGTGCTTTTTGTCTCGCCCACGAAAGTGCAGCGGCGACGGCGGACACATTTTAAATCAACTATATCTCAATAACCGCTGCTCGAGTTTTTCTGAAACTTTGTCAGATACTTTGTTGGGTCAAGGGACATCATGTAATGCCAGAATTACTAAGGTCAAGGTCATATTTTGCGTTATTTTTTCGAAATTTAACCTTGGTTAGATAACTTAACCTCAGTCAACTGTATTTGATTGCCTCATTTTCTTTGTTTGATACTTGGTCATATGTATTGTTGGCATTGGTGGACATCACTGAAACGACAACAATTACCAAGGTCAATGCCATATTTTGCTTATTTTCCCCGAACTTAACCTTGGTTAGGTAAATTAACCTTGGTTAGGTAACTTAACCTCATTTAACTTTATGTGATTGCCTCACTTTATGTCTTTGATACTTGGTCATGTGTATTGTTTGCATTGGTGGACATCGCTGGACGACTGAAAATACCAAGGTCAATGTCATGTTTTGCATTATTTACCCTAAACATCAGTTTGGTTAGGTAAGTTAGCCTCCGTTAACTTTTTCTGATAACTTTCATTTCTTTGTTTGATACTTGGTCATATGAATTGTTAGCATTGGTGGACATCACTGAACGACAAAAATTACCAAGGTCAAGGTCCTATTTTGCATTATTTTCCTCAAACTTAACCTTGGTTAGGTACCTTAACCTTTGTTAGGTAACATAACCTCAGTCAACTGTATGTGATTGCCTCATTTTCTTTGTTTGTTACTTGGTCATATATATTGTTGGTATTGGTAAACATCACTGAACGACAAAAAATGCCAAGGTCAAGGTCATATTTTATTTATTTCCCCCAAACTTAACCTTGGTTAGGTAAATTAACCTTGGTTAGGTAACTTAAGCTCAGTTAACTTTATGTGATTGTCTCACTTTATGTCTTTGGTACTTGGTCATATGTATTGTTGGCACTGGTGAACATCGATGGACGACTGAAAATACCAAGGTCAAGGTCATGTTTTGCATTATTTACCCTAAACATCAGTTTGGTTAGGTAAGTTAACCTCCGTTAACTTTTTCTGATAATTTTCATTTCTTTGTTTGATACTTGGTCATATGAATTGTTAGCATTGGTGGACATCACCGAACGACAAAAATTACCAAGGTCAAGGTCATATTTTGCGTTATTTTCCCCAAACTTATCCTTGGTTAGGTAACTTAACCTCAGTTAACTTTATGTGATTGTCTTACCTTATGTCTTTGTTACTTGCTCATATGTATTGCTGGCATAGGTGGACATTGCTGGACGACAACACATACCTCCGTCAAGGTCATATTTTTATTATTTTCCCCAATCTTAACCGTAGTTAGGTAACTTAACCTTGGTTAGTAACTTAACCTCAGTTAACTTTACGTGATTGCCTCACTTTATGTCTTTGATACTTAGTCATATGTGTTTTTGGCATTGGGGGACATCGCTGAAGACAAAAATTACCAAGGTCAAAGTCCTGTTTTGCTTATTTTTCCAAATTTAACCTTGGTTAGGTAACTTAACCTCAGTTAACTTTATGTGATTGGCTCACTTTATGTCTTTGATACTTGGTCAAATATATGTTGGCATTGGTGGACATCGCCAAACGACAAAAAATACCAAGCTCAAGGTCATCTTTTGCGTTATTTTCTCAAAACTACACCCTGGTTAAACCACTTAACCTCAGTAACTTTAAACTTCTTATGATTATCCCGCTTTTATTTGTTTGATACTTGGTCATATGAAGTGTTGTCTTTGGTGGATATAATTTAAGCACACATTTAATAAAATATTTCATATGCCGTTTGCCGCGGTGGGCGAGACACCCTCAGTCCGAGGTCTTTTATTTACATGTTTAAATGCCTTGTTATATCAACTGAACAAGGTTCACGTGCGCTATTGTGATCACCTTTTACACTATTTTGTCTGTCGACATTAACATTTACCTAATAAACTTATTACAAAACTCCTGTTTTTATATAGGAACATATATAGAACATTGTTTTAGAAAATATGCGCAAGTAAATTGTGCATGTTTTGACAGATTTTAGCTGAGTCGAAGGCTCAAAAAGAGCTATTGTGACCGCACTTTGTAGATTTCGACAGTGTTTTTGTTTTAATCGCTATACCTTACGCTATCTAAATGAAGTTCTCGTGGTGAAGAAAATCCGGGTCCAAAGTCTGTATATTTACAGGAAAATCTTTTAGATATATACATAACTTGACTTCTATGGTGACGTGGTTTAACTTGGATCCTTGGTCAAAATCACGTTCATGCAATATTTATTAAACTCTATAATTTTGCATCGCACTGCATGTTTTGCAGTTGACTCATTTGCAGTTCGCCACTATGCTTTCCTCTTTGATTGTGCAATGACCGGACAGATCGTGGACTAGATGATGTCGTCTACCTAAATCCTCAAATGACCGTAGCGTTTGGCATTTGTCTTAAATCCTGTTTTGTCGTACCCTTATTGGTTTGTTCTCTTGTTGTTCTGGCTTCTGCCAAGTCATTTGGAGGTGAACTGGTGGGGTGGAGTGGTGGACACACTATGAATATCATAAAGATGTCAACGAAAAAACTCTAAACACAATCTTTTTCCCAGTATACACTCAACATACTTTAACAGTTTTTGCTCTGAAAGTATCAGTAAACTCTATCAAGTGTGTTAAACTTATGTCCTCTGGGTGAAATATAGCAATGCCCCGGGGATCCAAAGATTGTATATAGCCAAAAAAGGAAAAACTCTATAACATTATTTCTTCTCAATAGCCACCGGACATAGTTTAACAGTTTGTTTTCCAGAAATTATCAGTACACCTCAGTCTACCAAGTTTGTTTACATTAAGTCCTCGAGGTGACATTTTCAACTATATACGACATTATACAATATCCGCACACGAGAAACAAAAGGATCAGAATGAAAGATGACATCTTATAGAGTTATTATCTTACCAGGAAATGTAGCCTTCACAGACCACAGAACCAAAAACACGAATTCAAAACAAACGACAATTACAAGGAAAATTAGAAGTATTGCTGCGATACAACAAACACAAAAGGGTTGATAATAGGGGTAGCCCTTGGAACGCGCAGTGGCAAAAAGGTCGCTGGGGTTTAAACAGGTTCTATGGTGTACCAAACTTCACTCTTACCATATTGTCATCCCAGTTAAACGAGACATTGTAAATAAGAAATCCCCACCGAGCTATAACCTCAAACAGATTAGGCAGCATCAGTAGGCAATATAAGTAAAACACAAAGATGGTCATGAATATATGAATATAAAAAACAAAAGCCTAGAAAGCCACACATTAAGTACTCAATGACCTGGCAAAACCAGAGCAAGAAGGAAATAAACCGTTAAGGGCACAACAAGACAAGACTAAAGACAACTACTAAACGTTACCGGCATTTTTAGGCAACCCTGTTTTAAATGAACCCTGCAAACTTTCTAAATATGATACGGTCAGTGAGATACACTGTCAAATTCATGGGTATAATACGAATTATAATATTAATAATTATAATACTAAATAATTGTATTTTCAGAGGATAACATATATGGCAGTATATGCCAATCTAACATATGTTCATTAACACAACTTTTATATTTTCATTAAACAATCACAATTTACAAGAATTTACATATTTGAGGTTTAATTGACTACTGTGGAAAAAAGGGACAACCAATTAGTGTAATATTTAAACAAACTGTATATTATATATACATATTTCAGACTATATGCACAAAAAACACACGCAAAAGTTCACCTTTAAAGGGACTGGCGATCGATGTCATTCTAAATACGAATAAAACCATCATATCGTGTTTAAGTTCCATTTTCAATGTGCAAGTGCACTTAATGAAACCCTGTGATTTTTACGATTTAAGTATTAATAATGAAATAATGGATCTGGAAAACGCGATGACACGGGCATTTTTTTTTTGCTGTATTAATATTAATTCATAATATTCTTCAACGCTCTAAGAAATTCTCGATTTTCGACGTACACGTTATTTGAATTATATATACAACTGTTTGAACCCTTATATACTAATATTTAGGATTTAGCATTTAATAAAAAAAAAGGAAAAAAAAGAACAACAACAACAACAAAAAACAAAAAAGAAAAAAACCCAGCCGATTCGTCGAGTTTTAGAGACGAAAAAAAGTACATAAACCGAAGGTAACATGCGGCTTATTAACGCATATAGACATTTCATATAAAACAGAAGCACATTATGTGTTTTCCTTGATATTTAGATTGACACCGATCAATCTTCCAGATCACCTGCAATCCTTTTAATGCATTTGTAATACTTCAAACACAGTTAATGTTTGAACCATTTTTCAAATGACATCGGGCTATAAGAGCCACACATGTATATATTTCGTTATCAGAGTACTCGAATGCCAAATTGTCGGAACCAGTCAGATTTATTCCGTAGTAGTGTCGTCTAATATGTTTTGAAATATCTTAACATTGTTTAGTTTAAAAAATGTTGCCTTATATAAGGCTCGAACACTGAACCCTCGGTTCAGGAGACACGTTGTAGACGACGCTCTAACCAACTGCGCAGTTGGTTTGTTGCGGTATTACATAGTATATAACAAATGCCACGATCTGCAATCTGATTGGTTCCGATAATATGGCATGTGAGCGATCTCTTTTAAAGATTTTTCCCTCAAATAAAATATAAGATATGTCGATTCATGATTGCTTTATACAGCTTATTTCCGCAATAGCGTTAAGGACTATAGGTCCGCCATCTTTAAAATAAGATCCAAAATCGATGTAATAAAGGGCACATTTTCTACCTTATAAGTATTCTTTCTGATATCACATTCACATCAATGGTGTTGAATTGCTGTCATGTACTATATGGTTGACATTGCTCATGTTGGCTGAAATGTTCACTTGACCAAATCCTATCTATTTTGGATATTGTTTTTAAAATGGCCAACAACAGGCACATTTTAAAACAGATGTATATCTTTTCAACGCCTACTAACAATAAGGTACACAAGTAACTTACATATACTGCGAATCTGAACTCTATAACTATACTATAAACGCCTTAACTGTCACCATCTTATTATCGTTGCCAAAGCATCGAATTATGAGTTACCAACACTTAATTCATGTTACGCATTTTCATTTACGTATATTTTAAGTACCCCGTGAATAACTATGGACTTGTAATCGGCATACATGTGTTATTTTATAACCTCAACGCATAAGGAGAGTTTGGAAGAAGAGTATTGTAGTGACATTTGGCAGTTACGTTTTCTTAAGAAAATATATTTTCAAAAATAAGAATCATACTTACACTTTCTTTCAATACATGTGCAATTTATTCTTTTAGGAGTTGGTGTTAATAATAATGACTTACAAATATTGAGTTATACCATCAATATCGTTACAGCTATCACATCCACCAATACCGTGCCGTGTGTAAACGCCATCAGTAACTGTCACTATTATCAGTCCAATACATGTACCGGCTACAGAAGTTGGGCCTGGCGCAACTGTAGACAGTTCTGCGGATTATGTAGTATGTTCATCTCTCTCTCTCTCTCTCTCTCTCTCTCTCTCTCTCTCTGACAGATATTGTAGCTCAATAACTTAAGAACGCTTTTGTGTATCAAACCCAGGCCATTTTTGATTTGTAACTTTAATAAGAACGCTTTCTAATATATGACGGTTTCCTATGTCTGGACGCTTGCAACAGTACTTGCTTAATTGGAATTTGAATTAAGTTATATATCAAATTAAGGAAAAAACATTACGTGGTCCTGCCTAAGTTCCATTAAGCGATCGGAAAGCTTATATAAACAGGAATTTATAACGGATGTTTCGACAATAAAAGACGTTTAAAAACAGCTAACCTGTCAAAATTACCTATTAAAAGTTCGTATTTTGCAATATGCAAACCTTTTAAGCCGATATTAAGGTTTTATTTCATACCGCAGCCAACCACTATTTCGCTTCTTGGAGAAGGGGTTGGATGGGATATGAAAGTTAATACTCGGTACACGTAATGTATGCCTGTTTTCATCAGTAAAAGAAGTTTCATACCGTCATTAAAAACTGTAAAATTTTAAAATCAAGCCAACGGTGTAAAATTGCATGTAGAGACGTAACAACGAATATTTGGCAATGTCTTCAAACATAAGAAAACTAAAAATGCGTCAAAATGCAGAATATTTTTAATAAAAGCTTTTGATTATCATAAAATAGTTTCCGTGTCTAGCAAAAATGTCACAAATGAACAAAAAAATCATCGCCGAATGTTTTTATATAGGAAATAATGACATTTCTTTATAATCGCTAAACCAAAGTTGTACATGGGAAGTTCCTGTTAGTATATTTATAGGAAAAGCTCTAAAAAAACAGCAAAAAACACTTCTCCTCAAAAGCCGCCTGTCCACATTTGACCAACAATGCCTGATTATGTGGTCATTGTCTTTCCTGTCTGTAAACATAAGGTCAGCGCGACATCCTCGAACAAATAACCTTCCCAAGTAACTCTTAAGCATATTTATTTGCACTGTAGACTATCAACGGTGTACGCATATGCAACCGCGATAAAATGACTACACATTTGTAGGGAAAACGCATAAAAATCTTCCTCTCAATATTAGTTAGACATATTTTAACATTTTTTTCAGATCATAGATTATCAATTTAATATTACGTTTATTCAAATGAAGTCCCCGGGGTAGCAGATGGCATGCCCAGTGTGTGTACGGCTGGTATCCCTACTCTTTAACTCTTTAAACACGTAAATAATTAAACGAAAAATGAATATTTTACACACTACTGGTTAAAACAACATACTTACCACACAACTATGTTTAAACTAAGAAAATGATTTAAGATACAAAAGTGAGTAATTAGGAATTTTGTTCAGTATATATATTGTGTGATACTTGTTTAGATTCGTGTGGTGGACATCATGACTGCATACACGGGGTATGTCACAGTAATACAGACATAAATGGCTACGAGCAGCACTACTGTATTATTCACAATGGATGGGAAGGTAATTTGTTAAAGGGAGTGTAGGCGATCAGGAAGCATTATGGGTAATTAGGCGATCAGGAAGCATTATGGGTAATGTAGGCAATCAGGAAGCATTATGGGTAATGTAGGCAATCAGGAAGCATTATGGGTAATGTAGGCGATCAGGAAGCATTATGGGTAATGTAGGCGATCAGGAAGCATTATGGGTAATAAGCGACCAGGAAGCATTATGGGTAATGTAGGCGACCAGGAAGAATCATGGGTAATGTAGGCGATCAGGAAGCATTATGGGTAATGTAGGCAATCAGGAAGCATTATGGGTAATGTAGGCGATCAGGAAGCATTATGGGTAATGTAGGCGATCAGGAAGCATTATGGGTAATAAGCGACCAGGAAGCATTATGGGTAATGTAGGCGACCAGGAAGCATCATGGGTAATGTAGGCGATCAGGAAGCATTATGGGTAATGTAGGCGATCAGGAAGCATTATGGGTAATATGCTATCAGGAAGCATTATGGGTAATATGCTATCAGGAAGCATTATGGGTAACAATCCAAATAAGAATAAAAACATCATATTGTGTTTCAGACTGATATTCAAGACGAATTATTCTATATTATATTTATATATAAAAAAAAAATTGGGGTGGGGGGTTTGGGCGGGGGTTGGGGTACGGGATATGCACATCACATTTCTATGAAACAGAAGCACACTATGAGAGTTTTCGTTTGTATTTGGATTGACTCTAATCACTCTTCCAGATCGCCGCCAATCCTTTTAACGCTTTGGTAACACTTCAAACATTATTGAACTTTGAATTATTTAGAAATGATATTGAGTTTAAGAGCCACACATGTTTGTCGTTCGTCTTTTTATATATAGGAATCGATATATTGCTCAAATAAAATAAATTGATATGTCAAAGTTTCACCATAGCTTTATACAACAAGTTTAAACATTTAAATGTTTACGGGTATCAATAAATACTTAAAAAAACACTATTTTTTCTACATGTATTCTTTTTTTCTTGTATAAGAAATATGTTTTAATGTCATAGTATGCCATTCACGTAATGCCCGAGCGGATGTGAACCGTACTGAGGCACTTAACATTGCCAAACTAATGACAATAGTCTGGCGTTCAGTGGTTAATAATTATTTAACAGTATAGATCAAATACTTCTACATTTGTTTATTTACTCTTTACATTTTTTTTAAATTGTCCTTCCACTTTTGCAGTGTTTATATACCCTGACTTCTGTTGATATTTAGATAACCTACAGACTGGGTCACAGGCTGTGACATAGTATGCTTCTTCGCATTGTATAACTACTGTTAATGTTTATTTAGAACTCACAACATCGACTTCAGAAGCAACATCAACAATGACAACAACAACAACGGCCGCGACTCCACAACCAACTTTAGCACCTAGGGTGACAACACAAACAACAGCAACGTCGCCGCCGCCATCGACAACAGCAACAAGCATGCAAACATCGGCCATACCTTACTGTAATTAAATTAATGTGTACTGTTGTGCGGGTTATGGGGTACACAAATTATGATGATTCCAATGTCGATATCGATACATTATTGTGGATATTCCCCGAGCAACATCTTACAGGGTATATGTTTATTCGACTTACTCATTTTCCTAGAACTGGCTGTCGAGTTGAGGACTTTAACATTCGTAATCTTTGCATAACTAAAACGGTACTTTGAACGTATTATTATCACCTCGATCTACTTTTAAAACATAAAAACAATGTAAAGTTCCTTTCTCGCCTTTCTCGCCAACAACAGTCAAATGTTACAACAGATGTACACCGTTGTAAACCTACGGATGACGAGGGATATGTACATGTATATAACTTACATAGTCTGAGAATCCAAACTCTATAGACACAATTTAATTGGCTTTAACCAACCAGGCCAAACTCAAAAACTGAAGCGTTGAATTAAAGATTTACCAATTCATTTTACGCATATTCATTCAATCACGGGACAACTTTATTTCCCATCAGTCATTATTTTTATCCAATCCATGCCTTCACATATGTAAACATTAGTCTCGGATTCCCTAGACTTGTTTTACTAATCACAGTCATTTTTTATTTAGTAGACCCGGACCTAAAATATCGTCTTCCTAAAACCTGAAAAAAATAGGTGACTATATGCTTGCCTTGTGGCGCCGTTACTTGTTTATTCTATTACTGCTCCGGCTTCTGCCAAGTCATTGAGTCCTTACTGGGTGGATTTATAGACGTTTTATTCATATATTCATGATCATCGTTGTGCTTTATTTATATTGCCTTTAAATGCCGTCTAGTTTGTTATAGGGTAAAGCTTGGCGGGATTTTTCGTTTATATGACAAATGTCAGTTGTCATACCAACGAATCAATATATTCCATCAATATTTATAAAAGGAATCTGCGTTCAGAAATGTGATCTATACATATTAGCAGTTATAAAACTCCTACTTTTCAATTTTAATATCATTTTATTTCACCGTTAATGTCCAGTATGTCATTGTATTTTTACTAGTTATCAGATGTACTGTTCCATACTCACATATTATCCTCATAGACAGGATTTACCATTCCTGAAAACGCTCATCATGTACATACTGGATTTCAATTGCCCTCAAGCAAAGAAATAGTGATAAAGTAGGGCTCCAAATTCCAAGATAGTAGGGGGAAATAGGGATTTGCATTGCAAAGAAGTAGGAGTAAAGTAGGAATGTGTATACAGGTTTCCAGAAAATTAACTTCCGTGGCATGTACTCACATGCCATGAACGTCAGCTATAGTATGCTTTCATCTGCATTTGTATCAGCCTCTTAAATCCAGCGAAGGTGACATATTCCTTCTGAGTAAGAATAGAACCCCAACATGAAAACAGCCTCGCAGACATCATGGCACTGAAGTGCACACAATCTGGAAAGATAACTTAAAGATTCTGTGGTTAATTGTCATTGAATACATTACTTATTTTTCTTTTTCCCCACTCATTTTGAAAGAAAATAGGGGAAAATATGGCTAAAATGAAAAAGTAGGGAAAATAGAGCCTGCTTGAAAGCTTGCATTGATCCTATATTTAAGAAATGTTACGTTTATGTAAACAATATTGCATCAGTATGTTTGTAGTTTACAACCACTGCAAGAAGTTCGCCACGATCAATGACTTAGCCATGCTGAACATTGCCGCCAATGACACTGCTTCCGTCTGCCAGGGTTCGGGCACACACTACTCTCCAGAAGCGTTTGTTCTCAACCACTGCAACACGTCTATTCCGTCACAATGGAAACCAGGCAAACAGGTTGGTAGCGATTGCTCATGATTTACTTGAGTTTCATATGAAAAGATGTTCCTTGTTATGGATAATGTCAGCGTGTTATGATGTTCCTTGTTATATATAACATCAGCAAGTAATGATGTTCCTTGTTATAGATAATGTCAGTATGTAGTGATGTTTGTTATAGATAATATCAATATGTAATCATGTTACATGTTATAGATAATGTCGGCGTGTAATGATGTTTCTTTTTATGGATAATGTCAGCGTGTAATGATGTTCCTTGTTATGGATCATGGCAGCGTGTAATGATGTTCCTTGTTATAGATAATGTCAGCGTGTAAAGATGTTCCTTGCTATAGATAATGTCAGTATGTAATGATGTTTGTTATAGATAATATCAATATGTAATCATGTTACTTGTTATAGATAATGTCAGCATGTTATGATGTTTCTTTTTATGGATAATGTCAGCGTGTAATGATGTTTCTTGTTATGGATCATTGCAGCGTGTAATGATGTTCCTTGTTATAGATAATATCAACATGTTATGATGTTCCTTGATATGGATCATGTCAGCGTGGTCATGATGTCCTTTTTATAGATAATGGCAGGTTGTAATGATGTTCCTTGTCACAGATAATGTCAACATGTAATGATGTTCCTTGTTATAGATAATGGCAGCCTGTTTTATAGATAATGTCAGATTGTAATGATGTTTCTTGTTATCGATAATGTCAACAAGTAATGATATTTCTTGTTATAGATAATGGCAACATGTAATGATGTTACTGGTTATAGATAGCGTGTAATGGGATCCTTTGTTATGGATAATGGCAACATGTAAAGATGCTTTTTGTTATGGATAATGGCATCATGTAATGATGTTACTGGTTATATATACTGTCAGCTTATTTGTTATAGATAATGTCAGCGTGTAATGATGTTCCTTCTTATAGATAATGGCAACATGTAATGATGTTACTGGTTATAGATAGCGTGTAATGGGATCCCTTGTTATGGATAATGGCAACTTGTAAAGATGCTCCTTGTTATGGATAATGGCATCATGTAATGATGTTACTGGTTATATATACTGTCAGCTTATTTGTTATAGATAATGTCAGCGTGTAATGATGTTCCTTGTTATAGATAATGGCAACATGTAATGATGTTTCTTGTTATAGATAATGGAAACATGTAATGATGTCATTTGTTAAAGATAATGGCAACATGTAAATAAATGATGTTCCTTGCTATGGATAATGGAAGCATGTAATGATGTTACTTGTTATAGATAATGTCAGTGCGTAATGATGTTCCTTGTTAGAGATAAAACTAGCTTGTAACGATATTCTTTGTTATAGATAATATCAGATTGTAATGATGTTCCTTGTTATAGATAATGTCAGCGTGTAATGGTTCTTGTTATAATCATGATAATGGCAATATGTAATGATGTTGCTTGTTATAGATAATGTCAGATTGTAATGATGTTCCTTGTTATAGATAATATCAGCATGTAGTGTTGTTCCTTGTGATAGATAATGTCCGCATGTAATATTTTTCCTTGTTATAGATAATATCAGCAAGTAATATCTGCTTCTTGTTATTGATAATGTCAACATGTAATGATGTCCCTTGTTATAGATAATGTCAGCATGTAATGATGTTCCTTGCTATAGATACTGTCAGATTGTAATGATCTTTCTCGTTATAGTTAATGGCAACATGTAATAACGTTACTAGTTTTAGATAATGCCAGCATTAAATGATGTTAATTGTAACAGATACTGGCAACATGTAATGATGTTACTTGTAACAGATACTGGCAAAATGTAATGATGTTCCTTGTAATAGCTAATACGGACATGTTACTTGTTATAAATATTGTCAGCATTAAATGATGTTAGTTGCAATATATAATGGAAACATTAAATAATGTTACTTGTTATAGATAATGTCAACATTTAATGATGTTCCTTTGTTATAGATAATATCGACGTGTAATGCTGTTCCTTTTTATAGATAATGTCAGCATGCACTGATGTTCCTTGTTATAACTAATGTCAGCATGTAATGATATTCCTTGTTATAAATAATAACATGTAATGATGTTCCTTGTTACAGATAATGTCAACATGTAATGATGTTCAATGTTATAACTAATGGCAACATGCAATGATGTTCCTTGTTATAGATAATGGCAACATGCAATGATGTTTCCTGCTATGGATAATGTCAGAAGGACTGATGCTCCTTGTTATTGATAAAGTCAACATGTAATGATGTTCCTTGTTATAGATAATGTCAACATGTAATGATGTTCCTTGTTGTGGATAATGTCATCATGTATTGATGTTTTTTGTTATTTATAATCTCAACATGTAATGATGTTCCTTGTTATAGATAATGTCAGGATGTAATGGTGTTCCTTGTTATAGATAATGTCGGAACGTAATGATGTTCCTTGTTATTGATAATCTCAACATGTAATGATGTTCTTTGTTATAGATAATGTCAGGATGGAATGGTGTGCCTTGTTATAATGTCAGCATGTAATGATGTTCCTTGTTCTTGATAATGTCAACTTGTAATGATGATCCTTGTTATAGACAATGTCAGCATATAATGGAGTTCCTTGTTATTGATAATGTTCGCAAGTAATGATGTTCCTTATTATAGATAACGGCAGCATGTAATGACGTTCCTGGTTATAGATAATGTCAACAGGTAATGATGTTCCTTGTTATAGATTCCAACATGTAATGATGTTCCTTTTTAAAGATAATGGCAAAATGTAATGCTGTTTCTTGCTATAGATAATGTCAGCATATAATGGTGCTCCTTGTTATAGATAAAGTCAGCAAATAATCATGTTCCTTGTTATAGATCATGTAAGGGTCTTCCTTTTATAGATAATGGCAGCATGTATTGATGTTCCTTGTTATAGATAATGGCAGCATTTAATGATGTTCCTTGCTATAGATGCCGACATACAATGATGTTCCTTGATATAGATAATGACAACGTGTAAGGGTGTTCCTTGTTATAGATAATGGCAGCTTGTAATGATGTTCCTTGTTATAGATAATGTCAACATGTAATGATGTTCCTTGTTGTGGATAATGTCATCATGTATTGATGTTTTTTGTTATTTATAATCTCAACATGTAATGATGTTCCTTGTTATAGATAATGTCAGGATGTAATGGTGTTCCTTGTTATAGATAATGTCGGAACGTAATGATGTTCCTTGTTATTGATAATCTCAACATGTAATGATGTTCTTTGTTATAGATAATGTCAGGATGGAATGGTGTGCCTTGTTATAATGTCAGCATGTAATGATGTTCCTTGTTCTTGATAATGTCAACTTGTAATGATGATCCTTGTTATAGACAATGTCAGCATATAATGGAGTTCCTTGTTATAGATAATGTTCGCAAGTAATGATGTTCCTTATTATAGATAACGGCAGCATGTAATGACGTTCCTGGTTATAGATAATGTCAACAGGTAATGATGTTCCTTGTTATAGATTCCAACATGTAATGATGTTCCTTTTTAAAGATAATGGCAAAATGTAATGCTGTTCCTTGCTATAGATAATGTCAGCATATAATGGTGCTCCTTGTTATAGATAAAGTCAGCAAATAATCATGTTCCTTGTTATAGATCATGTAAGGGTCTTCCTTTTATAGATAATGGCAGCATGTATTGATGTTCCTTGTTATAGATAATGGCAGCATTTAATGATGTTCCTTGCTATAGATGCCGACATACAATGATGTTCCTTGATATAGATAATGACAACGTGTAAGGGTGTTCCTTGTTATAGATAATGGCAGCTTGTAATGACGTTCCTTGTTATTAAATGTCAACACGTAATGATGTTCCTTGTTATAGATGCCAACATGTAATGATATTCCTTGTTTTATATAACGGCAACATATAATGCTGTTCTTTGTTATAGATAATGTCAGCAAATAATGATGTTCATTGTTATAGATAATGACAACATGTGAGGGTGTTCCTTTTTATAGATAATGGCAACTTGTTTTACATAACGGCAACATGTAATGATGTTCCTTGTTATGATAATGGCAGCATGTAATGACGTTCCTTGTTATAGATAATGTCAACATGTAATGATGTTCCTTGTTATAGATAATGTCAACAAGTGTTGATGTTCCTTGTTATAGATTATGGAAGCATGTAATGATGTTCCTTGTTATAATGTCAACATGTAATGAGGTTCCTTGTTATATATAATGTCAACATGTAATGGTGTTCCTTGTTATAGATAATATCGGAACGTAATTATGTTCCTTGTTATTGCTAATCTCAACATGTAATGATGCTCCTTGTTATAGATAATGTCAGTATGGAATGGTGTTCGTTGTTATAATGTCATCATGTAATGGTGTTCCTTGTTATTGATAATGTCAACATGTAATGCTGTTCCTGTTTATAGACAATGTCAGCATATAATGGAGTTCTTTGTTATAGATAATGTCCGCAAGTAATGATGTTCCCTGTTATAGATAATGTCAACATGTAAGGGTGTACCATCATTATGATCTCCCTTGTTATAGATAATGACAACATGTATGGGTGTTAATTGTTATAGTTAATGGCATCTTGTAATGATGTTCCTTGTTATTGATAATGGCAGCATGTAATGACGTTCCTTGTTATAGATAATGTCAACTTGTAATTATGTTCCTTGTTATAATGTCAACATGTAATGATGTTCCTTGTTATAGATAGTTTCAACATGTGTTGATATTCCTTGTTATAGATAATGGCAACATGTAATGATGTTACTTGTTATAATGTCAGATTGTAATGATGTTACTTGTTATATATAATGTCAGCGTGTAATGATGTTACTTGTTATAATGTCAGATATAATGATGTTGCTTGTTATAGATAATGTCAGCTTGTTATGCTGTTACTTGTTATAGATAAGGGCAAATTGTAATGGTGTTCCTTGTTATAGATAATGTCAGATTGTAATGATGTTTCTTGTTTTAGATAATGTCAGCATGTACTGATGTTACTTGTTATAGATAATGTCAGCATGTACTGATGTTACTTGTTATAGATAATGTTAGCATGTAATGATTTTACTTGTGTTAGATCAATATCAGCATGTAAACATATTCCTTATCGATGACAGTTTATAATGACATTCCTTGATGCAGGTAATGGCGTCGTGTAAAGATATACCAGCATATACACCGATAGCGACATTTGGAAATGGACTATACTCGTCAGCCGGTGGTACGGCGGGAGTTTTCATCGGATGTTTATCTGCCGGATTTAAGGTAAAATATTAATGTTGTTTTGGATACTTTAAATTATAATAGTAACACGATTTCAAACAAAATTCAACACAACCTTCGTTTCTTTAAGCTTAGGTCAATGTTAACAATAAATATCACAGTAATTGACAAATGCATCCGAAAAGGTTTTTGACCCTTGATATTAAAGTGTGACCTTGACCTTTGAGGTACCTACCTGAGTATTGTGCACAACACACCTTCTTTCAAAATTATGGCTGAAAAAGGATTGTTTCAGACGGACAAACCAAAGTCTGAACGGACATTGCGATTACTATATACCGCCGTTGTGGGTGTTTCTCCCCCTCCACCGAGTACTGAATACTCTCTAATTTAGAGCTGAGTACTGAATACTCCTTCATTTTAGACCCGAGTCCTGGATAATTTCTTCAGAAAAAAATAACCAATTTGCTATTTATTCGTCTAATTTTATGAAGATGTGATATAAAAGGACATTTAAAACTCTATTTAAAGGTTGTATCCCACCGTTTTGCTGTTTTAGGGGTCAGTCATGAAAACTAAGTAATTTCTCTGTAGCTGTACATGCACCTATCTCTCTCTCCCCTCTCTCCTCTCTCTCCCTTTCTCTCTCTCTCTCTCTCTCTCTCTCTCTCTCTCGCCGTTAACCAACAATTCATGTCTTAATTTCTGTGATGTTTATAATGATGAACACTCGAGTGTAAATTATAATTATCACCGTTTTCAGGTTGCTTGGCAACAGTGCGACCAGGTTCCAACCATCAAGCATATCGACCAGGGCGGACTATACACGGCTAATCCTGACGAATACTATACTATTCAGTAATCTTAGAAATGAGATGTCGCTGATCTGGACGTATACTTCACTATTCAGTAAAGATGGATATGAGAACTTTTCTGTTTTTAAACATAAAACATAATAATGTGAAGACAAATGTGTTGTTTTTTTGTTTCACGAAAATTCTTTAAATTCAATTCATTGTCTGAACATTTGAAGATATGTACACAGTCATATAATACAAGCATCTCCAAAACAACAAATACTACAAGGTGACATACTTCATATATATAGTCATATAATACAAACGTCCCCAAACAACAAGTACTACACGGTGACACGCTATCTGTGTCCCAACAGTCATATATTGCAAGCGTCCCCAGACAACAAGTGCTACACGGTGACAAGCTACGTATGTCCACAGTCATATAATAAAAGCGTCCACAATCTACAAGTACCACACGGTGACAAGCTACATAATTATATCCCAAGTCATATAATACAAGCGCCTCCAAACAACAAGTACTACAAGGTGACAAGCTACATATTTCCCTAGTCATATAATACAAGCATCCCGAAACAATAAGTATCACACGGTGACACACTAAATATGTCCACAGTCATATCATACAAACAAAGAACAAGTACCACACGGTGACAAGCTACATATGTCCGCAGTCATATAATACAAGCGTCCTCAAACAACAAGTACTACACGGTGACAAGCTATATATGTCCACAGTCATATAATGCAAGCATCCCCAAACAGTAAGTATCACACGGTGACACGCTACAAATGTCCACAGTCATAGTATACAAGTGTCCCCAAACAACAGGTACTACACGGTGACAAGCTATATATGTCCACAGTCATATAATACAAGCATCTCCAAACAACAAGTACTACACGGTGACAAGCCACATATGTTCCAAGTCATATAATAGAAGCGACCCCAAACAAAAAGTACTACACGGTGACAAGCTGCATATGTCCCTAGTCATATCACAGAAGCGTCCCCAAACAACTTGTAATACACGGTGACATGCTAAATATCTTCCAAGCCATATATTACAAGCGTCCCAGACAACAATTGCTACACGGTGACTTGATACATATGTCCTCAGTCATATAATACAAGCGTCCCCATATAACAAATACTACAAGGTGACACGCTACATATGTCCCCAATCATATAATTCAAGCATCTCAAAACAACAAGTACCACACGATGGCATTCTACATATGTCCTCTGTAATGCAAGCGTCCCAAAACAACAAATACTACACGGTGACACGCAATATATGTCCAAAGTCATATAATGCAAGCGTCCCAAAACAACAAGTACTACACAGTGACAAGCTACATATGTCCACAGTGATATAATAAAAGCGTCCCCAAACAACACACACTACGACGACAAGCTGCATATTTTCCCATTCAAATAACACAAGCGTCCCCACACAAAAGATAAAACATGGTGACACGCTACTTATGTTCCCAGTCATATAATACAAGCGCCCCAAAACAACAAGTACTATCAGGTGACACGTTACATATGTACAAAGTTATATAATACAAGCGTCCCCACCCCAAACAAAAATTATTACTACACGGTGACATGCTATATATGTACACAGTCATATAATACAAGTTTCCCAAACAACAAGTACTACAAGGTGACACGTTACATATGTCCACAGTCATATAATGCAAGCGTTCAAAAATAACAAATACTACACGGTGACACGCAACATAACGTCCACAGACATATAATGCAAGCATTCCAAAACAACAAGTACTGCACGGTGACATGCTACATACACAGTCATATAATACAAGCGTCCCCAAACAACAAGTACAAGACGATGATATGATACATATGTACACAGTCATGAAATACAAGCGACCCCAAACAACAAGTACTACACGGTGACATGCTATAAATGTACACAGTCCTACAATGCAAGCGTCCCCAAACAACAAGAACTACACGGTGAAAAGCTACATTTATACACAGTCATATAATGCAAGCGTCCCCAAACAACACTTGCACGACGATTGCGTGATACATATATACACATGCATATAATGCAAGCGTCACCAAACAACAAGTACACGACGATGACATGCTACATATGTACACAGTCATATAATGCATCGTCCAGTAATATAATACAAGCATCCCCAAAGAACAAGTACAGACGATGACATGCTACATATGTACACAGTCATATAATACAAGCGTCCCAAAGAACAACTACAAGACGATGACATGCTATATATATACACAGTCATACACTATAAAGGTTCCCAAACAACAAGTACAAGGCGATGACAAGCTATATAATGCAAGCGTTCCCAATCAACAAGTACAAGACGACGACATGCTAAATATGTACACAGTCATATAATACAAGCGTCCCCAAACAACAAGTACTACACGGTGACAAGCTACAGATGTGCACAGTCATATAATACAAGCGTTCCCAAACAACAAGTACTACACGGTGACACGCTAAACATGTACACAGTCATATAATACAAGCGTTCACAAACAACAAGTACTACACGGTGGCAAGCTACATATGTACACAGTCATATAATACAAGCGTCCCCAAACAACAAGTACTACACGGTGACAAGCTATATGTTTCCCCAGTCATATAATACTAGCGTCCCCAAACAACAATTACTACACGGTGACAAGCTACATATGTACATCATCATATAATAAAAGCGTCCACAAACAATAAGTACTACACGGTGACAAGCTACATATGTACAGAGTCAGATAATGCAAGCGTCCCAAAACAAGAAGTACTACAGGGTGACAAGCTACATATGTACACAGTCATATAATACAAGCGTTCCCAAACAACAAGTACTAAACGATGACAAGCTACATATGTACACAGTCATATAACACAAGCGTCCACAAACAACAATTACTACACGGTGACAAGCTACATATGTACACATTCATATAATACAAGCTTCCACAAACAACAAGTACTACACGGTGAAAAGCTACATATGTACACAGTCATATAATACAAGCGTGCCCAAACAACAAGTACTACACGGCGACAAGCGACATATGTACACAGTCATACAAGCGTCCCCAAACAACAAGTAATACACGGCGACAAGCTACATATATACACAGTCATATAATATAAGCGTCAACAAACAGAAAGTGCTACACGGTGACATGCTACATATGTAAACAGTCATATAATACAAGAGTTCTCAAACAACTATTACGGTACGGTGACAAGCTTCATATGTACACAGTCATATAATACAAGCGTACCCCAAACAACAAGTACTACACGGTGACATTCTACATATGTACACAGTCATATAATACTAGCGTTTCCACACAACAAATATTACACGGTGACAAGCTACATATGTACACAGTCATGTAATACAAGCGTCCCCAAACAACAAGTAACACACGGTGACATGCTACATATGTACACAGTCAAATAATACAAGCGTTCAGAAACAACAAATAACAAATACTACACGGCTACAACATACATATATACACAGTCATATAATATAAGCGTCCCCAAACAGCAAGTGCTACACGGTGACACGCTACATATGTACACTGTCATATAATACAAGCGTCCCCAAGCAACAAGTAATACACGGTGAAATGCTACATATGTACAAAGTCATATAATGCTAGCATTCCCACACAACAAGTACTACACGGTGACAAGCTATATATGTACACAGTCATATAAGACATGCGTCCCCAAACAACAAGTGCTACACGGTGACATGCTACATATATACACAGTCAAATAATACAAGCGTCCCCAAACAACAAATACGGTACGGTGAAAATCTTCATATGTACACAGTCATATAATACAAGCGTCCCGTAACAACACGTACTACACAGTAACATTATACATATGTACACAGTCATGTAATACAAGCGTCCCAAAACAACAAGTAATACACGGTGACATGCTACATATGTACACAGTCAAATAAAGCAAGCGTTCCCAAACAACAAATGACAAATACTACACGGTGACAAGCTACATATATACACAGTCATATAATATAAGCGTCCCCAAACAGCAAGTGCTACACGGTGACATGCTGCATATGTACACTGTCATATAATACAAGCGTCCCCAAACAACAAGTAATACACGGTGACATGCTACATATGTACACAATCATATAATGATAGCATTCCCACACAACAAGTACTACACGGTGACAAGCTATATATGTACACTGTCATATAAGACATGCGGCTCCAAACAACAAGTGCTACACGGTGACATGCTACATATGTACACAATCAAATAATACAAGCGTCCCCAAACAACAAATACTACACGGTGACAAGCTACATATATACACAGTCATATAATATAAGCGTCCCCAAACAGCAAGTGCTACACGGTGACAAGCTACATATGTACAGAGTCATATAATACAAGCGTCCCCAAACAACAACTACGGTACGGTGACAAGCTTCATATGTACACAGTCATATAATACAAGCGTCCCAAAACAACAAGTACTACACGGTGACATTATACATAAGTACACAGTCATATAATACAAGCGTTCCTACACAACACGTACTACACGGTGACAAGCTACATATGTACACAGTCATATAATACAAGCGTTTCCATACAACAAGTAATACACGGTGACATGCTACATATGTACGCCGTCAAATAATACAAGCGTCCCCGAACAACAAATATTAAATACTACACGGTGACAACCTATATATATACCAGTCATATAATATAAGCGTCCCCAAACAGCAAGTGCTACACGGTGACATGCTACATATGTACACAGTCATATAATACAAGCGTCCCCAAACAGCAACTACTGCACGGTGACATGCTTCATATGTACACAGTCATATAATACAAGCGTCCCCACACAACAAGCACTACACGGTGACATTCTACATATGTACACAGTCATATAATACTAGCGTTCCCAAACAACAAGTATTACACGGTGACAAGCTACATATGTACACAGTCATGTAATACAAGCGTCCCAAAACAACAAATAACAAATACTACACGGTGACAAGCTACATATATACACTGTTATATAATATAAGCGTCCCCAAACAACAAGTGCAAGACGCTGACATGCTACATATGTACACAGTCATATAATTCAAGCATCTCAAAACAACAATTACCACACGATTAACATATGTCTCCAGTCATATAATGCAAGCGTTCCAAAATAACAAATACTACACGGTGACACGCAACATAATGTCCACAGTCATATAATGCAAGCGTCCCAAAACAACAAGTACTGCACGGTGACATGCTACATACACAGTCATATAATACAAGCGTCCCCAAACAACAAGTACAAGACGATGATATGATACAAATGTACACAGTCATGAAATACAAGCGTCCCTAAACAACAAGTACTACACGGTGACAGGCTACATTTATACACAGTCATATAATGCAAGCGTCCCAAAACAACAAGTGCACGACTATGAAATGCTTCATATATACACATGCATATAATGCAAGCGTCCCCAAACAACAAGTACACGACGAGGATATGCTACATATATACACAATCATATAATACAAGCGTCCCCAAACAACAAGTACTACACGGTGACATGCTACAAATGTACACAGTCATATAATACAAGCGTTCCCAAACAACAAGTACTACACGGTGACATTCTACATATGTACACAGTCATATAATACAAGCGTCCCAAAGAACAACTACAAGACGATGATCGACATGCTACATATATACACAGTCATACACTATAAAGGTTCCCAAACAACAAGTACAAAGCGATGACAAGCTATATAATGCAAGCGTTCCCAATCAACAAGTACATGACGATGACATGCTAATTATGTACACAGTCATATAATACAAGCGTCCCAAAACAACAAGTACTACACGGTGATATGCTACAGATGTACACAGTCATATAATACAAGCGTTCCCAAACAACAAGTACTGCACGGTGAATAGTTACATATGTACACAGTCATATAATACAAGAGTTCGCAAACAACAAGTACTACACGGTGATATGCTACATATGTACACAGTCATATAATACAAGCGTCCACAAAAAACAAGTACTACGCGGTGGCACGCTACGTATGTACAGTCATATAATACAAACGTCCCCAAACAACCAGTACTACACGGTGACAAGCTACATATTTCCCCAGTCATATAATACTAGCGTCCCCAAACAACAATTACTACATGGTGACAAGCTACATATGTACAACATCATATTACACAAGCGTCCACAAACAACAAGTACTACACGGTGACGAGCTACATATGTCACAGTCATATAATACAAGCGTTCCCAAACAACAAGTACTAAACGATGACAAGCTACATATGTACACAATCATACAATACAAGCGTCCACAAATAACAATTACTACACGGTGACAAGCTACATATGTACACATTCATATAATACAAGCATCCACAAATTACAAGTATTACACGGTGACAAGCTACATATGTAAACAGTCATTAAATAAAAGCGTGCCCAAACAACAAGTACTACACGGTGACAAGCTACATATGTACACAGTCATAAAATACAAGCGTCCCCAAACAACAAGTACTACACGGTGACAATCTACATATGTACACAGTCATATAATACTAGCGCTCCCACACAAAAAGTACTACATGGTGACAAGCTACATATGTACACAGTCATATAATACAAGCGTCCCCAAACAACAAGTACTACACGGTGACAAGCTACATATGAAAACAGTCATAAAATACAAGCGTGCCCAAACAACAAGTACTACACGGTGACAAGCTACATATGTACACAGTCATATAATACTAGCGCTCCCACACAACAAGTACTACATGGTGACAAGCTACATATGTACACAGTCATATAATACAAGCGTCCCCAAACAATAAGTAATACACGGTGACATGCTACATATGTACACAGTCAAATAATACAAGCGTCTCCAAACAACAAATACTACACGGTGACAAGCTACATATATACACAGTCATATAATGTTAGCGTCCCCAAACAGCAAGTGCTACACGGTGACAGGCTACATATGTACACAGTCATATAATGCAAGAGTCCTCAAACAACAACTACGGTACGGTGACAAGCTTCATATGTACACAGTCATATAATACAAGCGTCCCCAAACAACAAGTACTACACGGTGACATTCTACATATGTACACAGTCATATAATACTAGCGTTCCCACACAACAAGTATTACACGGTGACAAGCTACATGTGTACACTGTCATATAATACATGCGTCCCCAAAACAGCAAGTGCTACACGGTGACATACTACATATGTACACAGTCATATAATACAAGCGTCCCCAAACAACAACTACGGTAAGGTGACAAGCTTCATATGTACACAGTCATATAATACAAGCGTCCCCAAACAACAAGTACTACACGGTGACATTCTACATATGTACACAGTCATATAATACTAGCGTTCCCACACAACAAGTACTACACGGTGACAAGCTACATATGTACACAGTGATATAATACAAGCGTCCCCAAACAACAATTATTAAATACTACTCGGTGACAAGCTACATATATACACAGTCATATAATACAAGCGTTCCCAAACAACAACTACTTCAAGGTGACATGCTACAGATGTACACAGTCATATATTGCAAGCGTCCCTAAACAACACGTACTACACGGTGACATGCTATAAATGTACACAGTCCAATAATGCAAGCGTCCCCAAACAACAAGTACTACACGGTGACAAGCTACATTTATACACAGTCATATAATGCAAGCGTCCCAAACAACACGTGCATGACGATGACATGCTACATATATACACATGCATATAATGCAAGCGTCCTCAAACAACAAGTACTATACAGTGACAAGCTAAACGTTTCCCCAGTCATATAATACTAGCGTCCCCAAACAACAATTACTACACGGTGACAATCTACATATGTACATCATCATATAATAAAAGCGTCCACAAACAACAAGTACTACACGGTGACAAGCTACATATCACACAGATATATAATGCTAGCATTCCCACACAACAAGTACGTTGACAAGCTACATATGTACACAGTCATATAATATAAGCGTCCCAAAACAGCAAGTGCTACACGGTGACATACTACATATGTACACAGTCATATAATACAAGCGTCCCCAAACAACAACTACGGTACGGTGACAAGCTACATATCACACAGATATATAATGCTAGCATTCCCACACAACAAGTACGTTGACAAGCTACATATGTACACAGTCATATAATATAAGCGTCCCAAAACAGCAAGTGCTACACGGTGACATACTACATATGTACACAGTCATATAATACAAGCGTCCCCAAACAACAACTACGGTAAGGTGACAAGCTTCATATGTACACAGTCATATAATACAAGCGTCTCCAAACAACAAGTACTACACGGTGACATTCTACATATGTACACAGTCATATAATACTAGCGTTCCCACACAACAAGAACTAAACGGTGATAAGCTACATATGTACACAGTGTTATATAATACAAGCGTCCCCAAACAACAATTATTAAATACTACTCGGTGACAAGCTACATATATACACAGTCATATAATACAAGCGTTCCCAAACAACAACTATTTCAAGGTGACATGCTACAGATGTACACAGTCATATATTGCAAGCGTCCCTAAACAACACGTACTACACGGTGACATGCTATAAATGTACACAGTCCAATAATGCAAGCGTCCCCAAACAACAAGTACTACACGGTGACAAGCTACATTTATACACAGTCATATAATGCAAGCGTCCCAAACAACACGTGCATGACGATGACATGCTACATATATACACATGCATATAATGCAGGCGTCCTCAAACAACAAGTACTACACGGTGACAAGCTAAACGTTTCCCCAGTCATATAATACTAGCGTCCCCAAACAACAATTACTACACGGTGACAATCTACATATGTACATCATCATATAATAAAAGCGTCCACAAACAACAAGTACTACACGGTGACAAGCTACATATCACACAGATATATAATGCAAGCGTCCCAAAACAACAAATACTACACGGTGACAAGCTACATATGTACACAGTCATATAATACAAGCGTTCCCAAATAACAATTACTAAACGATGACAAGCTACATATGTACACAGTCATATAATACAAGCTTCCACAAACAACAATTACTACACGGTGACAAGCTACATATGTACACATTCATATAATACAAGCGTTCACGAACAACAATTACTACACGGTGACAAGCTACATATGTACACAGTCATATAATACAAGCGTGCCCAAACAACAATTACTACACGGTGACAAGCTACATATGTACACGGTCATAAAATACAAGCGTCCACAAACAGCAAGTACTACACTGTGACATGCTACATATGTACAGTCATATAATACTAGCGCTCCCACACAACAAGTACTACACGGTGACAAGCTACATATGTACACAGTCATATAATACAAGCGTCCCCAAACAACAAGTAATACACGGTGACATGCTGCATATGTACACAGTCAAATAATACAAGCGTCCCCAAAGAACAAATACTACACGTGACAAGCTACATATATACAAAGTCATATAATATAAGCGTCCCCAAACAGCAAGTGCTACCCGGTGACATGCTACATATGTACACAGTCATATAATACAAGCGTCCTCAAACAACAACTACGGTACGGTGACAAGCTTCATATGTACACAGTCATATAATACAAGCGTCCACAAACAACAAGTACTACACGGTGACATTCTACATATGTACACAGTCATATAATACTAGCGTTCCCACACAACAAGTAATAAACGGTGACATGCTACATATGTACGCAGTCAAATAGTACAAGCGTCCCCAAACAACAAGTAATGCACGGTGACATGCTACATAAGTACACAGTCATATAATGCTAGCATTCCCACACAACAAGTGCTACACGGTGACAAGCTTCGTATGTACACAGTCATATAATACAAGCGTCCCTAAACAACGAGTAATACACGGTGACATGCTACACATGTACACAGTCAAATAATACAAGCGTCCCCAAACAACAAATATTAAATACTACTCGGTGACAAGCTACATATATACACAGTCATATAATATAAGCGTCCCCAAACAGCAAGTGCTACACGGTGACATGCTACATATGTACACAGTCATATAATACAAGCGTTCCCAAACAACAACTACTTCAAGGTGACATGCTACAGATGTACACAGTCGTATAATGCAAGCGTCCCTAAACAACAAGTACTACACGGTGACATGCTATAAATGTACACAGTCCTATAATGCAAGCGTCCCCAAACAACAAGTACTACACGGTGACAAGCTACATTTATACACAGTCATATAATGCAAGCGTCCCAAAACAACACGTGCATGACGATGACATGCTACATATATACACAGTCATATAATGCAAGCGTCCCCAAACAACAAGTAATACACGGTGACATGCTGCATATGTACACAGTCAAATAATACAAGCGTCTCCAAACAATAAATACTACACGTGACATGCTATAAATGTACACAGTCCTATAATGCAAGCGTCCCCAAACAACTACGGTACGGTGACATGCTTCATATGTACACAGTCATATAATACAAGCGTCCACAAACAACAAGTACTACACGGTGACATTCTACATATGTACACAGTCATATAATACTAGCGTTCCCACACAACAAGTATTACACGGTGACAGGCTACATATGTACACAGTCATGTAATACTAGCGTCCCCAAACAACAAGTAATAGACGGTGACATGCTACATATGTACACAGTCAAATAATACAAGTTTCCCCAAACAACAAATAACAAATACTACACGGTGACAAGCTACATATATACACATTCATATAATATAAGCGTCCCAAACAGCAAGTGCTACACGGTGACATGCTACATATGTACACTGTCATATAATACAAACGTCCCCAAACAACAAGTAATACACGGTGACATGCTACATATGTACACAGTCATATATTGCTAGCATTTCCACACAACAAGTACTACACGGTGACATGCTAATACAAGCGTCCCCAAACAACAACTACGGTACGGTGACATGCTACATATGTACACAGTCAAATAATACAAGCGTCCCCAAACAACAACTACTGCACGGTGACATGCTACATATGTACACAGTCATAAAATACAAGCATCCCCAAACAACAACGACTGCAAGGTGACATGCTACAGATGTACACAGTCATATAATGCAAGCGTCCCTAAACAACAAGTACTACACGGTGACAAGTCACATATGTCCCCAGTCATACAATACAACAGAACCGAACAATATGGAAACAATGATCTTAAGAACGGTGGTCGGGTGGGGATGGGGGTGGGGTGGGAGAGAAGTAAGTATGAATTCTGCATCGTACATCGCTAATACCTTTTCAGTAAACTTCGAATCAATCTAACACAGTTTACTGACCTGTGAAGGAATGCTCCCATGACACGAAAAGAACGTTTTCGTCAATATTATAATACTTAAGATAAAGAAGATGAGTTTCATTTCATTCTAAAATGTCCATGTTAGTCGGATATAGTAATGAAATATATAGCTCAATGTTATCTTAATAGCCAAGTACTTACGTATAAATTCATAGAATTATTGCTGAATAAAAAAGAATTAAATTGGCTAAATATGTGGGATGTCATATAGAATATCTATCTTTAGAGCTGATATATGTCTGTATATCAATCACATAGATTTTATGTTTAACGTGACTTAAATAGTATGTATTTTGTAATTATTTAAGATGGGTTACAAATAAAACAAAATGTTACTAGTTTATATTTATAGGAATAAGCTGGCCATGGCTTCAACAATATATAGTGTAAAATAAAATGTGTAGTTAATCAAATTGGAACATTTCAGGTAAATCCAATGTTCATAGTCCAAACTAAATTTAAATTGTAACTGACCACTGTACAGTGTAAACCCTGGGAACAGATGTTCACAAAGACTCCAAACTAAGTTTAAATTGTAACTGACTACTGTACAGTGTAAACCCTGGGAACAGATGTTCACAAAGACAAGTCTTAAAATTAAAAACTTCTTGCATAGAAAATAACAAAGTTCTTAGAATATTTTAACTACACTATGCTGTGTCCGCGAAATACCGCGACACAAAGTTCATAGACGATTTTAAAGTTCTTCACGTTCCGATACCACAACGTCTTGCACAGTCAATAGTAGTATTTGAAAACTTCTTGTAGGATTGCACCAATGTGATCCACCGCAAATGATCCGGATGAAGCCATGACGACGACGACAGACCACTAGTCATCACATCTCCTCATGCATCGATACCACAAAGTCTTGCACCGTCAAAAGTAGTATTTGAAAACTTCTTGTAGCTGTATCCCCAAAGATTGCACCAATGTATACCACCGCAGACGAGATTCGGATGGAGCCATGACGACGACGACAGACCACTAGGCATCTCATCTCCTCATGCTTTTCACTGAAATATATACACGACAAACCAAAGACACTGGTACCAAATACAATTCAAATACAACAAACACAGGGGAGGGTGGGTGGGTTAGTTTGGAGATAACAATTAAATACCGATTTTCAGAACACAAAAACAGATCGATACTTACAAAAATAGCGGTCACTGCAAAGAGAGGTTATGCGTTAGAATTACACGTTCATAATAATCGCTGATTTCCACCCCCTGAAATAATTAGTATTTGTTCCCTAGTAGAACAAATCCCATTATTTAAGATGGGTTACAAATAAAACAAAATGTTACTAGTTTATATTTATTGGAATAAGCTGGCCATGGCTTCAACAATATATAGTGTAAAATAAAATGTGTAGTTAATCAAATTGGAACATTTCAGGTAAATCCAATGTTCATAGTCCAAACTAAATTTAAATTGTAACTGACCACTGTACAGTGTAAACCCTGGGAACAGATGTTCACAAAGACTCCAAACTAAGTTTAAATTGTAACTGACTACTGTACAGTGTAAACCCTGGGAACAGATGTTCACAAAGACAAGTCTTAAAATTAAAAACTTCTTGCATAGAAAATAACAAAGTTCTTAGAATATTTTAACTACACTATGCTGTGTCCGCGAAATACCGCCACATGCCACTCGGCATGTGTATGCCACATGCCGCGTGGCACCGCCAAACATGGGGGAAGCGGAACACAGCTTAGATAATAAAAAAACCTCCAAAGAGGTATGACAGACGTACTTCAACCAATGAAGCGATTATGTCATGTCATATACATAAACAAAAAACCTCCAAAGAGGTATAACATACGTACTTCAACCAATGAAGCGATTGTGTCATGTCATATACATAAACAAAATCAAAAAACCTCCAAAGAGGTATAACAGATATACTTCAACCAATGAAGCGATTGTGTCATGCCACTCGCCGCGTGGCACCGCCAGACATGGGGAAAGCGGAACACAGCTTAGATAATAAAAACCTTCAAAGAGGTATGACAGACGTACTTCAACCAATGAAGCGATTGTGTTATGTCATATACATAAACAAAATCAAAAAACTTTAAAAATCAACCAAAAATCCTCCAAAGAGGTATAACAGACATACTTCAATGTCGTCATAATTTATAGCTACGGAGAGCTAATATAACCCAAATAGGGTAAATATAAAAATTATCTATATGATTGCAAAGCCACAGCCAATCTTAAATGTTGAATGTATAATTTCTTCAATTTAACTTATAAAAAATTGAATTTCTTGTTGTAAACCATTCACAAACAAGGCTTGCCTTGATAATAATTGTACATCATCCCAATACAGCATTGTCTTAAAACTTTTATAAGATTTCAATATTTAACATGAAAAACCTCGACTTTTGCTTCGTTAGGATTAATTTAAAAGCCTCAAGTTAAAATAATGCTTGGGCAGCCCCACTATTTATCATCCTTAATAGAAATACAAATTACCAGGCAACAAAGCATCATCTACTTCCTTGTTCCTGAACAATGAAATGCCAGTATATACATGCATTGGCAAGAAATTAAACAGTTCAATATATATTTCCAAATTCAACACAATAGTGTTATAGGCCTACTTTGATGACATTTACAATAGAAAACTAAATGTCCATAAACTCTTCGATCAAAAACGGCAGGAGCTCAATTGTATACAGTTCCGTGTGACATATTCACTTTGGCTTTCATAGTACGAGTCTGGTCTGCAATTAACTTAGTTCATAAACCAGGTCTAAATGTTTGTTCCTGGCTAACATTTATACTAGCAAATTGTAAAACGGAGAGCTTAACATATGATACCAACTACTGAAGGTCTCTATGGTACGTCTCGCAACCGCATGTTCGATACCCAGTTATTCGACATAGGAACATTGTTGATTGGCCTTTCGACATCGTGATGGTGACAAACTGAAGTGCAAGGTATGGCGTAAAATAACCTATAACAGAGAGATCTAATTATAATTAAAACGGCATCAGCCACCACTCTGTATAAAAACAACAGCCACTGAATGAAAACATCATTGCACGCAAACAGAATAAATGTGTAAAGCTGACCGCTAGACGAAAAAAAATAGGACATTTATACTGTTATAGCAGCAGCAGACACAACAGTAAGTAGAAAAATATCTGTAATAAGCAAAACAAACTGTGACATATATCTATCAATTTGACTGCGACATATATCTATCAATTTGACAAAAGAAAAATAGCATAGACCTGCAACCAACACGCCGCCAGTTGTCAATAATAAGCACATGCAGTTGTATTATAACCTATTGTCAATACACTTCGACATAAACACTACGGCGGAGATATCTAAGTCCTGGCGACATATTAATTACATGCTCATCGACATTCTCACACTCTTGGTGTAAAATAACATAACGGGTAGTATATACCGTTTTCAGCCATTTCAGACTCCTGATGTAAAGTTAGTATATTCATTAACCAACATTCATGCATTTGCATACTCCAAGTGTAAAAAGGGACAATTTATACCGGTTTGTTATAACTGCGACAACAAAAAGCGCACCACTTTGCACACACTAAGAATTTGGTTCACTTTAATTCATTCCTGTTAGGCGCCATATAACCTTTTATGTGTTGGTGCGCCTTAAAACCCAATTCAATTCACTTTAATTCTAGGCCAGTTGCCGACACCCACTGTAGAAAAAGCATATTTCTCTAAAGTTAATAGAAAGAATGTATGTTCTTTGTTGTTGTTATCTGTTGTTGTTGCTGTAGTTTTTAATTGAATTAAAAACCATAATAAAGTGTTTAAAAATGAGCCCTGTTCCCTTAGCGTTGAGACATCTGTTCATTTATCCACAAATTTGCGAAACCAGTTGGCTACTACACTCGCAGTCTGCGTCTTCGCCTTGCACATTCTGATCCTGGTTGACCTCCCATGATCACACGATTACTCATTTTCCCACAAACTCTTGAGATACCACGACATAACGCTGTAAAGCGAGTGGCTTTACATAAATCTTGGGCTCTTTAGACTGTATTTTCGGCAAAACTGTTTACTGAAATAAATTGCTAAAAAGAAAAACACCTGACAAATTTATCTAAACAAAAACATGTTTGACCCTGAAATTTAGCCCTGTGAAGGTAAAGCAAATACAGAAATTAAAGCACAATATAAAAAGAATATTTGCTCACTATGAGCTTACAACTATAACATATCTTATAACTCAACAACTCAAAAGCTATGAAAATTGATTTGCAACCGTTTAAATGCAGATTTAATGTCCATTGTTCCCAGTAATGCCACGGGACCAATGTTACTTGGTCAAAAGAGCTAGAGTGCCGTTAGAACCATTATCTTCAGATCCGCTCTATCTTGCATTTCTCTTGTCCCTCTCCCCCGAGCATACGGACTTTTCGATACTTTTTTTTTTGGCATGATCTGAAAACAGTGGCAAATGGTTTAATGATGCTACTCCAGTAAGACAGAATAAGGTTTATATATTTTGTTTTATTTTTCATTATTTTTATTTTATTTTTTTATTGTTTATTGATTATATATATATATATTAATATATATATATATATATAGATATATTTATTTTTTTATATTTTTTTTAAATAATACCCGCCTATGAATCCTTAATACTGTTGTGAGCTTCAATAAATTGACTAAATTTAATATGCAATAACAGAACATTATATATGTAGTTTTTGTTTTTTAGAATAATGTTAGGCTATGTCCCAGAAATCTACATCAACACATTGCAATATTCTGACGCGATAGCCTTGCGCTTGCAATGCCACTCTATATAATGCCATACTTATGTTAGGCTATTTCAGACAAATGGAAATAAACACCTCAAGTTCTTACTCAAATATTACACCTACCTCTCGTACATTATTTAAAGATAAGTGTTACTATAATATTTTTCTAGGACTGAAGCTAAGTTATATCGCCGCCTTGGCAAGGTCATCCACCATCCAGCATGTCCCGGCCGCTTTAGCAACGATAAAACAAACACATTTAGTAGTTTACAAATGCATATACAACGTTATTTTATTTACTTTTTATTCTTATTATTATATTAGTCATCTAAATTAAATGTGCATATACGATAAGACCAAAACATCCTGGATGAATGATGTAAAAGAAATCGATGTGCCCATCGACACACACATTCAATAACACTTGATGCGTATTAACAATTGGTTTCGAGATAGCATTTAAATACCGTGATTTCCAATTTCCAGCTAACTTGGAAAGAATTATGTTAGGCTATGACCCAAACATTGACATCCACACTTTCCTTTAATACAACATTGTAATATTGTCGACTTGTGTTCGATACAGAAATGACAAAATAATAGCTGGAATCAACTTTCATTTAAAAGCAATTGCACATACAGTGGCATACTTCTGTTAGGCTATGACCGAATAATCGAAATAAACACTTTCGTTTCGAAACTGTGTTATTATATACACTTAAATACCTGTCGGATATTATTTAAACATAATGTTACACATACGTATAATTTGATATGTCTAAATAAGTTCACAGCCTTGGCAAACCTGCACGACTCCAAATTCCAATCAATAACCAGAGTTGTCGTTCCTTTTGCATTGTCCGATGGAGAATTCCTAATCTGTCAACATCGTAGCACAATACGGCCATTGCGAACATAAGCAGGGTATACCGACATGTAACAAGCATTCAGCATTTATATTTGATGCATATTATCAACAAGTAGTTTGGAGATAACAATTAAATACCGATTTTCAGAACACAAAAACAGATCGATACTTACAAAAATAGCGGTCACTGCAAAGAGAGGTTATGCGTTAGAATTACACGTTCATAATAATCGCTGATTTCCACCCCCTGAAATAATTAGTATTTGTTCCCTAGTAGAACAAATCCCATTGTTGTGTATATGATGATATATTTAATGTACAAATCAATAAAAGTATGTTCTGTACTTCTGTTCATAAAAAATAGTCTCAAGACCATCTCAATATTAAACCATTATTTGAAAGACGCAAGTATCGTCCTGGCACAAGTTATACATGATAATACATCCATCCTGGCAGAAGCGATGTTAATTTGTTTCTTAGCGCATTGAAAATGCAAATAAAACGCTTAGATCTATGAGGCGTCATTTTAGAGTTTATTCCCTATTGTTAATATCATAAAACTGTGATTTCAATACATCCATATTCGATTTTAGGATATCAATAATTCAGTTGTCACACATTCATCAGGCCATCGATGTATTGATATCACTAATTCATGTTGTAATATCAAACATTCAGTTTGTATATGATTACATTAATTAATAATAGCACTTAAAGTACAGAATCATTCTAGGACAGACCAAGTGACACTGCTCGGTGCTGACTAGCCGCATGCATGTTTTAAGTTTAATACATGTTAAGCTTATGACTTCTCACCTCTTGTTTCTATATATGGACTATCTATCGAGCGAAACTGTACTTGTTTCTACTACAAATATGGAATGTGGAGATAAATGTCAGATAAGAAAGACGTAAGTTTCGCGTTAGTGTGAACATTTCAGACGGGGTTTACATTGGAACCAAGATGACGAGCTTTCCAGGTACTTTTTCTTATTCTTAAATAAAGAACTGCCATTATCCTCTGCAAATTTTCAGTCAACATGTTAACATGTTTCTAACATAAACTTTTTAAATATAGCACACATATAGTACATTTGTTTCTGCAAATGCTTCTAATCACTTACAATTAATAGATTGCATTCAAAACACAAGTTGTACTAGACAATACGTTTTTCCGAGTTATATAGTCCACCGGAAAATTATGCAACTGGGCAGAAATGTGACAAAAGAGACAAAAATATAGATGAACTCTATAGCAGATTGCAATGACTACTGACTATATCTGAATATGTTACTTACGAAACCACAGTGTGACATTAGAAGAGAAGAGAACGTTACACGTGAAGTATATACCATACTGAGATACTAGTTACACAGTTTCTCTTTCTAAACATACACATATTTGGAAAGTTTCGTTAAATAAACTAACCCACCAAACAACGACAAATTAAAATTATAGGTTTATTCACGGGTTCTTAAAATATGCGTAAAAAAAAAAAAGAATTATGGTTGGTTGCTCTTATTATTATATATATATATTTTCATAATAAAGAACTATCTTAACGTAAGATCTATAAGATACAAGTACAAACATTAAATATTATATGTGGAGAAAATGTTGTACCAACGACTTACCAACGAATTCGAACGCGCAGCCCTAGATTCCAACATCGACACAGCGCCTCGCCTAATAGCAGAAGCGTTAGCCCACTCGGCCACTTTGTCAATCTAAAAATAATGATTTCGGAAACCGGGTGATACTAAGGCTTTACTCTTGAACACGTCGGATATCTTCAGGCTTCCTTGCTAGGCATACTCTATTAACATGTGTTCGCTGGTTAAAATAGAAATAAATAATTGCTTATCCTCTAATCCTCCCGAGATCCACACAAATCATCAAATTCTTCCGAAATGTGTATACCGTTTGTGTAGAATCGTGCTTAACTTAAAGCTTTGTCGACACCATGTCATTTAAAGCAACCCGTCTAACTATCAAGATCAGTGCGAACACATGTTAACAGATGACATTACGTGGCTATGAACGAGTCAAATTTACCGCACACTCCCTTCCGGGACTATTCAAAAGTTCTGTATGATCCCCCATTCCTTTTAGACGGTTTAAAGGTTCTGCTTGATCATTTGTATCGAAGACTTTACAAAAAATCAAAAATCAGGCAATAACAGCTTCTGCCTGTTTTAATGATATATTTGTTAACCTTTTGACATTAGGGTACACATATTATCTATAGTGGTATAACCTTTTTTGTCACATAACTTACGGTAAGGGAGTGGAATAACACCATTCTATATTTTCGATATACCATTAGTCAAATAAGTATGCAAATAAGCCTAGTATGTGCTATCAAAAAAATCTATAATGACTATAATCCTATTCCCATGATTTATGTCGGTTTCGAATGTTAAAGCGACAGGCAAAATGCAATAAGTCGATATGTGAATTATGTGATAAATAGAATCTAACATTCGTTCTCATTCTTTATGCATTTATTAAACTCGTTAGCAAAAATTATATAATGTTCGGCAAGATTCTCGCATTATATCATTTTGTCAACTCGTTTAATAAATTCAATAATGAATGAGTACTCATGTAAGGTCCTCTATTTAAAGCCCGAATGTGCCTCATCAATTGTATTGCGACTTTATATCTTTTCAACATCATACCAGTTAAAATCCTATCAAGCGTGTCGGAAATCGTTAACAGTATCTAGATTTTTGACCAAAGCATAACATGCTTTGACCACAAACTATCGGAAAATCACCAGTATCGAAATATATTATACAAAGGTAGTAATACACCCGAAAGTTCTTAAAGAGTGCATTTTACCAGCTCTACTAGTACTCCGTCAGGACCTGTTAAGTTATCAAGCTTCACATCTGTAACACTGTTCTGAAGTTCTAAAAGTAAAGATGGGACATTAAAAACAAGCAAAGTTTTACGCAAGCGTAAAATAGCTGCCGAGAGGAAATAGCATATATCTGGGTAGGGATTGGAAACGAAGTTTAGCATTATAACATATCAAGTCACGGGTGTTAAAACAATATTGAAAAAAATAATGTTGACGTAAACACGCCACGACCGTGTTTTTTTTCTTACCAGACACATTCTTCCCGAGTTTTACCATCAGTTGTTCCTACCAAACATGATGAATCAATGTGGGCGACCTTGCTTCTCTCTGTTCAAATACCTTGATTTGCCTTACATACTGATTACAATTCAACTTTGGAGCACGACGTACTAGAAGTACACATCAGCACAGAAATACAGGTGTTCACATTTAAGGGATGCGTGTGCGTTAGCGCGTGCATTACAACAAGCGTCTCACTACCATGTGTAATTATAAGATTGCGTTATCAAAGTGAAAACTCAAAGAAACTGTGCATTGCTACCTTACCATTACATGTGCAATTATGAAAACCATATAGGCAGCAAATAAACCCATCGACTAGTGTTTAACACGGCGGTATTTACGAGAATACCGCATTATAAATGGGTATTATTCCATAAAAAGGTATTATTCCATTAAAATACAGATTTGCACTTATTCCATTCCAATACTTGCGTTTCATTCAGTTTCATTATGCTCCGTAAAAATCCCGGACGTGAAGATCCCGGAAATATTGCCGCATTCTACACTTTAGTAGACTGCTCTACGAAAACGTCATTTGAGGCAATAAAACGGCAAGCTTTGAACATTGAAAAATATGTGTTTATACCATTCAAGTTTTTTAGGCGGGTTCCCTAGGAATTGAAGTTGTAATGGATGCTTATTGTCGGCTACATGATTCACAGTCTGTTAACCATAGATATATGCTAAAGCCATATAAGAGTCAGCTGCCTTCGGCAGCTGAATGACATCAATAATATATGATTCTCTTGTAGGTTGTCAACGTCTGTAGCGTTACCCATCTGTTCATTATGCAATAATTCTTTGAAATGTAAAATGTTTGAACTACCACCCAGCTTTGTAGATTGTCTGACTGTGTGAAATAAATTAGTATTTTCCGTGATTTTATTAGATTCTGTATATTGTCCTGCATTTAATTTTGTTTTGTTTTACACTATTGTTTGTATTTAGGTTTGCATTGCATAATGTTGTATGTTTTTCAGTGTACTGATCATTTTAAAATAATATTTAATGTCCTAACTGCCCGAGTTTTAAAAGTCATTAAACTCGTCCTCATGTTTTTACCAAGTTTCAATAAGTGCGCAATTAGCAAACTGTTTCAAACAACTTAAAAATAGTTTAATAACCATTGAATATATTCTAAGTTAGTATACTAATCTCCTACAGAAATTTTATTAAGACCTTGACCAATGTCCTATTTATTCACTTTCATGTTGTCGTAGCTTTCTGGGTCAAACATATACGAATCGCCATGTGCTATGTTTCCTTTTGTAAATTCTCTGCTGTCAATGGGTCTTAGGCCATACTTAGCTTTTGAGTCTCTGCCAAGAAAGTCTTCAGCAACGTTAAAGTCTGGTCGGAATACAATATCCACAGTTGGGCAGCCTTATGACCTTCTTTTTTTTTCTTTTTTTTTTTGTAGTATTATTTTCATTATGACGCTATTCATTGTACTCTTCGAGTAGTAAGTTGTTTTGCTGTGTAATGTTAACTCATTGTTTCAAATTCTCAAAAGTAGTGTTGTTGGGGGGGGGGGGGGAGTTCTGAAAGCATAATAAACATGACAAAGCTTTAAATGCCCGCCTAAGTGTGCTTCAAACAATTGTTGGTGGGGGGGGGGGGGGGAGTTCTGAAAGCATAATAAACATGACAAAGCTTTAAATGCCCGCCTAAGTGTGCTTCAAACAATGCACTTGTGCCCAAGCTTGTCCTCAACCTGGTTTTAATGGTTCCATTTCAGCCGTTGCAGCAATAGTTCTATGCGTTGGAGTTCTCGCAGCTGCCCGCACAGTTAATAGACAAGGTATGCGGTGCTTTTTTGTCTTACGTAATATGGTGATTTTGATTTTATTATTTTTATTATTGTTATTATTAGTAGTAGTAGTATTATTAGTAGTAGTATTATTGTTTATTTTTTAATATTTATTTTATTTATTTTAAAAAAATGGAGTGGGTGCGTTGACTTACGCAATGTTGTCATTATAATCCTGTTTATGAATTAAGCAATTCACTCGGAGAGGAACACACTCATGCAGTTTGGTCAATATATCCCACCATCAGAAGCAGTTTGGTCAATATATCCCACCATCAGAAGCAGTTTGGTCAATATATTTCACCATGAGAAGCTGGGATTCAGACGTTGCACCGAAAACTGGACATTAACTGTATTTCAGAGAAAGTAGGTTACGGCGACGTTCGCCATGTCCAGTCGACAAGAACAACATCTTGTTGTAGATGTATGCAGTTTGGTAATAAACCGCGCATTAAAGTTAGGATAAACAGAAATGTGTTCATTAAGGTTGATGTAACTGGACTCACGGACGGAAGCTTTTCGTAAAGCGGACTCGATAATTAGAACACCGGTGTCGATGTACGCGTGGAGGTATGGCATGAAAGACGTCACAGTATATGTAATTATTAAGTTAAGAATAAAATATTTGCAGTGGGTGTATTTTGTGCCAAATCAATGCCTGGGGAGCGGGAGTTGAAGCGTATCGATACCAAGGGGAATTGATGTGTTTGGCCTGGAATTCACCAACCAGTCTCCAACCTATTCTTATAATTGAGCTCAAGTACTCAAATCTCGTTCATATATATTCCCGTGACTTTCAAAGATAAACAATCGTATGAAGTTGCTATTTATTAATCCTCATTTGCATATTCCACTCTTTGTTTAATGTGACGTCATCCGGTCCATGAAGTTGCATATTGACCGGGCGCCCGGTCCGATAGCTATATTAACGGACGTGTGAAAAAAACGATGTCAAAATAAATCATAAAACGTATTGATTTAATTTGTTGGTCAGATTCGGTATAATATAACAAATAATGTATGGTGCTTCGGTCCATATGAAGTTTATGGACTGGGCAGTCAGACCTAGAACGTTATATGGACCTCAACTTCGCTTCGGTCCATATAACATTCTAGGTCTGAATGCCCAGTCCATAATCTACAATTATGGACTTTTCAGCTGTTATACATGATGTGATATGCACCAAAAAAATCATTATTGACCGAGGCGATAGCCGAGGTCAATAATGATTTTTTGGTACATATCAACATCATGTATAACAGCTGAAAAGTCCATAACTGTTTTATTATATAACCCTCAATTTACAATTATATAAAACAGGTCAATATCAAAAAAACAATTATATAAAACAGGTCAATATCAAAAAAACAGGTCAATATCAAAAAAACAGGTCAATATCGCTAGATATTTTTTCTAAAAAATTACTTTTTAGCCAATGAAAACGCGTCTATTTATAGGTTATATAATAAACTTGCATATGGACCTCAGCACCATACACTATCTAAGTATTTACCATATTTATATAAAGCAGCTTGTTATGAATGCTTATCCTTTAAACTTATAGACATATTTGAGATTGAAATTTGAATACTTGGGCTTAAGTCTGAGAATATTCTCAAGAATGGTTGGTGAATTCAAGGCTATGTCTTGAATCTCACACAATTTAATAAATACTAGAGTATGGTCTCATCGAGTTGGTTGATTTAAACATCGGGATGGCCTACGCCCATCGATGTGTTTAAATCAACCAACCAGGTGAGTCCGTACTCTTTGTTTTGTAACAGATAGAGTATGGTCTCATTGAGTTGGTTAAATTAAACATCGAGATGGGCGTACATTAACCAACGAGATGAAACCATACTCTGTTTGTTTTGTTGCATGTCCATTTCAGCTCCCTGTCATACTCTAACTTCTAATAACTGGTAGTTGTAGTACGCCATTTATTCTGACAGGTGTTATTTTCAATTAAACGATTTATACTTGTGCTATTTCAGTGAAAAGTATGGCAGGGAGCTGAAATGGACATGCTACAAAACAAATAGAGTATGGTTTCATCTCGTTGGTTAATTTAAACACCTCGATGTTTAAATGAACCAACTCAATGAGACCATACTCTATATATTACTTGTAACATGTCCATTTTAGCTGTCTGCCATACTCTAACTTCCAATAACTGGTAGTTATAGTACACCATTTATTCTGACAGGTGTTATTGTCAATTAAACGTTTTACACCTGTGCAAATACAAAGGGAATTCCGGTGATCATTCTACAAACCATTATAGAGTGTAGCATATATCATAACAACAGGTATTCATGTCGTCCTCAAACTTGTTATGGGAAAACAGTCGTTGGTGTTGCATTTTAACGTGTCTCCAACTATAACTTATTTCAGTTTCCGGGTCGTGTAGAACGGATCATGAATGTGGTAATGGTGTATGTGGACACGACGGTATATGTATATGTACTGTTGATGCCTGGGTTGGCGAACATTGCGATGTTTTAGAATGGACAAGTAAGAATGTTTGCTTATATACAGAAAGAAAAAGAAACGCATCAACATGAAATATCTCTGTAAGTGACAAATGCCCTCGATGAATGATATGTTTATGCACACAGGCCAGGTTATATGAATATCCCTCAACCGATGACAAAGTTGTACACCGGACACAACTAATATGACTTCATTCAAATACAGGGTCTTAAGGTAATGCATCTTCTGACCTCTAAGTGTGACATTTACCTTTAAGCTACGGACCTGGGTTTTGTGCACGACACGTCGTATTGTTGTGTGTTGAGCACTTGTGCCAAGTTATTTACCGGACACGATAGTACGGACGAACGGACGGACGGACGGACGGTGCGCATCGACTACTGTATGCCCCTATACTACACTATTATATACATCTAATTCCACGTAATATGCCAGATATATCTCAACGTGTTTTGTACAAAAAGGGGCTATAAGTAATTACAGAAAGGTGAGCTCTGTCATGTAGTAGACCTTTTAATCAAAGTATACTTTGTTACACGAAATTCATAAATGTTGTAGTTTCGCTTGAAAAAGTCAAGCCATTTCAGTATTGTGTTTAATGCTATTAGACTGCAACGTTTAAAGCTTACGTTTGCTCACCAACTTTAAATGGGTAGCCACTGGTGTGTTCCGTGCTGTTTAAACCTTCTTTCCGAAAGGACAGGCCTAATGTCGCCCTGTAAGGACAGGCCTAATGTCGCCCTGTACCATTCGATTAGCAGTAGCACATTAAACGTACAATATATAACGGAAATACCCAGTATGCGTTTATTTTTTATTTTTAGTGTATTCTACTTGTTTTTAAAATTAAGAGAAATGCGCAACATTAACATGTGCTCATAATAAATGGCTACATTTGATAATTAATTTACCGAAAGTATTAAATTATGTCTCCCCCTACCCGCACCCCACACCCGTCCCCTCCTCCATCCCCCGCCGCGAAGTCCGTCCGTCTGTCGCGTATATTGTCGCCACTACTCCTCCTAAACCGCTTGCTGGATTTCGACGAAACTTTGCAGGTCAGGTAGCATCAGATGTCTTGTTGTGCATGTCGCGTTTGTATTTCGGTTCGATAATTTTTGATTGAGTTATGACACTTTGTCATTTTAACTTTAAATTTGTTGTCGCCGCTACTTCTCCTAAACCGCTTATTGGATTTCGACGAAACTTGGCAAAAAGCATCGGTATGATGTCTAGTCGTGCTTGTCGCGTTATTGTTCTAGTTCGATGATCTTTGACAGAGTTACGGACCTTTGACATTTTAACTTTAAATGTGTTGTCGCCGCTACTCCTCCTTAGCCTCTTGTTGGATTTCGACGAAACTTGGCAGAAAGCATCGGTATGATGTCTGGTCGTGCTTTTCGCGTTTTTGTCTAGTTCGATGATTTTTGACAGAGTTACGGACCTTTGACATTTTAACTTTAAATGTGTTGTCGCCGCTACTCCTCCTTAGCCTCTTGTTGGATTTCGACGAAACTTGGCAGAAAGCATCGGTATGATGTCTGGTCGTGCTTGTCGCGTTATTGTTCTAGTTCGATGATCTTTGACAGAGTTACGGACCTTTGACATTTTAACTTTAAATGTGTTGTCGCCGCTACTCCTCTTTAGCCTCTTGTTGGATTTCGACGAAACTTGGCAGAAAGCATCGGTATGATGTCTGGTCGTGCTTTTCGCGTTTTTGTTCTAGTTCGATGATTTTTGACAGAGTTACGGACCTTTGACATTTTAACTTTAAATGTGTTGTCGCCGCTACTCCTCCTTAGCCTCTTGTTGGATTTCGACGAAACTTGGCAGAAAGCATCGGTATGATGTCTGGTCGTGCTTTTCGCGTTATTGTTCTAGTTCGATGATTTTTGACAGAGTTACGGACCTTTGACATTTTAACTTTAAATGTGTTGTCGCCGCTACTCCTCCTTAGCCTCTTGTTGGATTTCGACGAAACTTGGCAGAAAGCATCGGTATGATGTCTGGTCGTGCTTTTCGCGTTATTGTTCTAGTTCGATGATTTTTGACAGAGTTACGGACCTTTGCCATTTTAACTTTAAATGTGTTGTCGCCGCTACTCCTCCTTAGCCTCTTGTTGGATTTCGTATGATGTCTAGTCGTGCTTGTCGCGTTATTGTTCTAGTTCGATGATCTTTGACAGAGTTACGGACCTTTGACATTTTAACTTTAAATGTGTTGTCGCCGCTACTCCTCCTTAGCCTCTTGTTGGATTTCGACGAAACTTGGCAGAAAGCATCGGTATGATGTCTGGTCGTGCTTTTCGCGTTTTGTTCTAGTTCGATGATTTTTGACAGAGTTACGGACCTTTGACATTTTAACTTTAAATGTGTTGTCGCCGCTACTCCTCCTTAGCCTCTTGTTGGATTTCGACGAAACTTGGCAGAAAGCATCGGTATGATGTCTGGTCGTGCTTTTCGCGTTATTGTTCTAGTTCGATGATTTTTGACAGAGTTACGGACCTTTGACATTTTAACTTTAAATGTGTTGTCGCCGCTACTCCTCCTTAGCCTCTTGTTGGATTTCGACGAAACTTGGCAGAAAGCATCGGTATGATGTCTGGTCGTGCTTTTCGCGTTATTGTTCTAGTTCGATGATTTTTGACAGAGTTACGGACCTTTGCCATTTTAACTTTAAATGTGTTGTCGCCGCTACTCCTCCTTAGCCTCTTGTTGGATTTCGTATGATGTCTGGTTGTGCACATTGCGTTTCGGTTCGATGATTCTTGACGGAGGTTGGCCCTTTAACATTTTAACTGAATTTGTTGTCGCCGATACTCCTCACAAACAGCTTGTTGAATTGACATGAATATGCTCCTACCAAAACCAGGTCAATATGAATAAACTTCACCTACTTTTCGGACTCATGTTACATAAAACAATTTTCTACAAATCTTTAATGTTATCCAAAAAAATTCCCTTATCACTTGCAAATATATTTTAACAAGGTTGTGCCCTATCCACTATCAAACTTATCGTAACAAGGTTGTGCAGTGCGGTATTGGGGGTGAGGGTGACATCTGTTTTTTTCAACAACAAAAAACTAGTAAATTAAATTTTGCATCAGTGAGATATAAGTCCGGTAGATGGTTATGTATCAGTATGACATAAGTCATGCAGAAGTGTATATAGCGTACAACGGTTCATTCGTGTCCACAGACACATATCTAGTTTTATATTCGAATTGTGTGTGCGCATTATTTGTCGGGAATGGCATTAACTAATGTTGTTAAAGCAGAACGTTTAGTTCTATAACTTCATAATTTCCGAGTACAACGCAAAGGAGTTCTTTAAAGGGACACATGGCAATCTTGTGTTTTATTCAAACATTAAAATTTGCTCCTCGATTTACTTATTCTGCGTCATTTTTACTTTAAAACTGCTTGCATATAATTAAATAAATAATTGAGATTTTAGTTTTCTTCATTATTTTACCATTTTTTAAAATTATATTGTTGGTGCAATATTACAAAAAGTTAGTAATATGTAAAAACAATTTGCTTTGAACTATTCTAACAATTAATATTAATGATTGAACAAATGCAAGTAAAGAGAAAAACCAACGGGACGCCGTGAGTTTTTAAAAAGTCAAGATTGCCATGCGTCCCTTTAAATTGCATTTATTCTACGACGCAATGGTTGAGTCATGCACTAGTCTGTTTAGCCGGACCCACAAGTCATACAATTTACATGACGCTAGTTGTTAACCCTTAACCAGCTTCATTTATAAAAGGACCGTTCTTTCTTTGAATAATACCTTTCCATTAATGTGAAAAAGGGGTGTTTTGGGGGAAATGACTGATCAGCAGCCGAACAGTGTAAACCCTGATCAGCCTGCGAGTTACTCGCATACTCGCAGTCTGATCTGGGTTTACAATGGACGCAAAGGCTATTATAGTCGTGCTTAGCGGTTTAAGGGTTAATCATTTATCCATTTTAACCAATCAAACCATCATGGTACCTCCGACAAACAACAGCACTTGCAAATGAATTATATTTAATATAACAGATTGGCAATATACTACGTCCGACATCAACTATCTAAGTCATGTTAATTGTGGGAGTCTTGTTAGTGCATTTTCTAACTCGCCTCTAACCATTCCAGCGCATTCGTGTCTGACATTATTCTGCGTTCGCGGGACTTGCCATGAAGCAAATGGTCGTGCCACGTGTAGATGTGACGATGAATGGACAGGGTTTAAATGTGACATACATGACACATCAGGTATGTTTTGTTTTCAAGCGTGTGTCCACAGCATTGCGTATATTAAATTCGTTTTCAAAAGTGTGTCCACAACACTGCGTACATTAGTTCAAAAGTGTGTCCACAGCATTGCGTACATTAGTTCAAAAGTGTGTCCGCAGCATTGCGTACATTAGCTCAAAAGTGTGTCCACAGCATTGCGTACATTAGTTCAAAAGTGTGTCACTGTCTGCAAATAATTCGTCGTTTTAGTTTGTTTTCACCTTTTTCTATATTAAGGTTTATGTCCCCTTTTTCTGTAATCCCACTGAGATTGCATTTAAAAGGAATATAGCGACACAAGCTCTTTTATTGAGAGTTCTGAAAAACTTGCAAAATGGTGAAAGAATTATCAAAATCGGATGATAAACAAGAAAAGATATGACCATTTGAAGGTTGTTCTAAAATGGATATGGGAGCCGCTATTTTTGAAAGCTATGACGTCATAGTTCCATATGACCATATATGGAATATTGATAAATATCATTTAAAGCAAAGCAAATCACTGCACTTGAATGCAAACTCCTTATTTGATCATTTAAAGCATTATTGCCATTATTTATACAATACAAATTCAAATTCTTCATACAGTTTCTTTATTTTTTCCCCCGATAAATGTGTAAATTTTCATATTTATCAATATTCCATATATGGTAATTTAGAACTGTGAAGTTATAGCTCTAAAAATGGCGGCTTCCATATCCGTTTCAAAAGAACCTTCAAAGGATCATATCTTCTTTGTTTATCATCCGATTTTGATAATTCTTTCACCTGAAACTACATAGGTACATTGCCCTAGGAGGTGAGAGGAGGAACCCTATTGTTTTAGGACCAGTAGTTCAAAGGTCAAGGTCACCATCACCTTATATGGAAATCAAAATTCTGTATGATAACTTCAAAAACGTAACACTCATGAACTTTCATAGGTTCATCACCTTTATTGAAAACAGGAACCCTATTGCTTTTGGGGTCAATAAGCCAAAGGTCAAGGTCACAGTGACCTTATATGGACATATGCATTCCACACAATAACTCCAAAACCATAACACCTACACTCATAAAACTTGATAGGTACATTGCCCTATTTAAGAGGAGGAATCCCATTGCTTTTGGGGTCAGTAGATCAAAGGTCAAAGTCACTGTCACCTTATATAGAAATATGCATTCTTCAAGATAACTTCAAAGTGAAACACTTACACTTTTAAATCTGGATACATACATTGCCATTGGTGATTGAAATAACCCTAATGTGTTTGCGTCCGTAGCTCAAAGGTCAAGGTTACCATCACCTTATGTGGAAACAGGCATTCCTCGCAATAACTTTGAAACTATAACACCCACACTCATGACATTTCATAGGTATATTGACTTTGGTGAGAGAAGAAGGCCTATTGATTTTGGGTCAGTTAGTCAAATGTCAAGGTTACCATGACATTAGATGGAAATAGGCATTTCTTGCGATAACTTCAAAACCATAACTCCAAAACTCATGAAACTTCATAGGTGCATTGCCCTTGGTGCGAGGAACAATCTTATCTCAATGGAGTTAGCAAGTCAATGGTCAAGGTCGCTATGTCCTTATACGGTAATATGCATTCTGTACGATGACATCAAAAACATAACACCCCATTGATAAAACTCCATATGTACATTGACGTTCGCATGAGAAAGAACATTATTGTGTTTGAGGTCAGTAGGCCATTAGGTCAAGGTCAGCATGACCTTATATGGAAATACACATTCCGCCAAATAACTTTGAAACCACAACACTCTCACTCATGAATCTTCAAAGGTACATTGCCTTTGATCAGAGGAGGAGCCCCGTTTCTGTTGGGGTCACTAGGTCAAATGTCAAGATCACCGGTACATATTCCAAGTGATGACTCCAGGAGTATATTACCTACACTCATGAAACTTGGTAGATATATTTCTCTTGGTGATAGGCGAAACCTTGTTTGTTTAGGGCTTAGTAGGTCAACGGTCAAGGTCACCACGTCCTCATGTGGACAAACGCATTCCAAATGGCAATCCCGGAAATATGTTACCCACACTTCATAGGTGCATTGTCCTAAGTGAGATGAGGAAGCCTATTACTTTGGGTTCAGTAGGTCATCAAGGTCACATTGACCTGACAATGACTGAATCCTAAGACATTTTCCCCACTGTAACTTGTAACTATTAGACCTACAACTTTGAAACTTTACAGAAATAGTAACCATGTTAAAACAACCCTATTGATGCTAAGCGTAATAGGTCAAATGTCAAGGTCACTGTGACCTGATCATGACAAATTCCCTCCCGGTTGTTATTTGTGAACATAAATCTACAGTCTTAAAACTTTATACAAATAGTGCCTTGGCTAAACAACATTCCCTATCAATTATTTTGTTGTTAGAAGGTCAAAGGTCAAGGTTATATTGTAGGAAATACTTTTAACATAAAAACTTTAGGAAACAAGCGTATAATGCCCCGTTAGGCGGCGCTCTTGTTTTATTTAGTGGTTAATAAGTATATGAGGTAGTTTATTTGTGAGATTAACCTAGACATGCTACATAGTATCAACATATATCGGTGGTTACCATTAGGTATTTAAGAGGGTAAGTCTCTTGTTCAAATCGCCCTCTGAACAACTTATTTTTCGATGTTACATACACGAAGGCTAGATAAAATGTGATACAACTAAGAGAAGTATCGATGCATCTATAGCTTGTCAGTGTTTGCCCAAAGTGGTTTCACTCACCGAGGGGAAAGTTAAAATATAGACAAAATGATCCAACTTGACTGTAAAAAAAATCCCCCACCCCCAAAAAGCAGCATTCTATGCTAAAGAGACAAATGTTTTTAAAAATGAAATTAAATGAATATCGTAACATGGTAATGCTTTTTTCCTATTATAATCAACCCATAATATATACATTATTTGATTATAAATTTCTTCATTTTAAAAAAAACAAAAACATGTCCGATTTTTAAAAAAAAAAAAAAAAAACAGAATATTTTCCGAAGGTATTAATGAACAACTGGAAACCGGTTTTTACCTGAACATATCGGAGATTCGATAAAATATCGGAGATTCGATAAAGTGTCCGATCAATAGGACGCTTGGTTAAGAAAGTTATTTTATTTGGAATTTTGAATTTATTTACCAGGAAATCTAGTTGACAATATTCAAAAAAATATATTCATTTTTCAATATTTAAAAAAAAATCGGAATCCCGATACATTTCCCCAAAATTATATCTGCTTTCGTTTGAATCTCTATAGCCGGGAAGGATATTAAATATGTTTAACGCAAAAATGTGACACAGAAATGTCATCAAAACAAAATATACATCTCATGAGTTGGAGCGCAAAAAAGTATGCGTCCACTGGTTTCAGTCGATAAAAAAGCACTTAAAAGGTTGAAAACCTTACTTAATGTTCATGCATTTATTTGAAACTTTAAACAAATAAAGACAAGCATATATACTGCATACGTCCTAACAGTTTCGCAATGGAAAACACTCATTGAAAAATGTTATATCTAAAATATTTTTTGACTTTTGAGCTTTGGAGCAGCATAGGGTTATGGCTGAGAAAGTTTCAAGAATATGGGACCAGGTCTCATAGCCTTTTGCACCAGTCCCAATTTCAGATAAATATTGCCCGTTTAATAAGCAATAAAACTACCATTGCCAGAGTACTCGAACGCCAAATTGTCGGAACCAATCAGATTCATTCCGTAGTAGTTTCGTATAATATTTTTTGAAATATCTTAACATTGTATGGTTTAAACAAAAGGTTGCCTTATTACATAAGGCTCGGGCTCGGGTTCAGTAGACACATATCAGACGACGCTCTAACCGAATGCGCCAAATGCGCCAAAGGCTCAGTTGGTTTGTTGCGATATTAACTAGTAACAAATGCCACGATCTGCAATCTGATTGGTTCCGATCTCTTGCACCTATTTTCAGCGGGGAATAGCAACACTGGATCACAGGTACACGGACAAACAAGTTCAGGGACAGGTAAGTGCAGTCTTGTTTAGACTTTTTGAAATAGTGTTAACCATAATGAAACATATGGTGTAATCAATACATAATATATAATAAAGGGAGATAATCAAATACACAACGGCAACTTTAGACATTTGGAATCTAAGGGTTCGCAAAGCAGACTAATATCAAGGGAGACAATATTTGTAAACAATCAAGGACAGACAACCATTATTCGAACAACGACTAACTACGGCGGGACGCCTAGCTATGGTGAGTCACAGAAAGCAAACGTGTTTTACGAGTACGTGTATAATATACTTATAGTATACAAAGTAAGTTAAGGGATTAAATAACATGTTAAATCCCAATAGACATGAAATGTTATTGTATTCTGTGGAGTATCTGAAAACATTGGCATGACATAACTTTTTTAAGATGTTCTTTTTCACAGTTATCGTTCGTGATCTAATGTAGCTATCAGAGTTATCCCCCATTTAATTAAAACAGCAATCTTCATTTGTTTGTTTGTTTGTTTGTTTGTTGGACGGTGGTTTACGTCATTTTAGCACATGTTAGGCCATATATAACGGTCGATGTATTTGTGGCAGAGGCAGACCACCACATTTTCCATGGGTAGGACCAGTACTGTATACCTCCCATATAAAATAATAGGAATATAAGAAAGACAACTGTAGTTATAAAACATTGTTAAATAAATGTTCTATGTTAAATTGTTAAAAACACAATTGATAATAGTCTTACCATTATAAGGAAATTACGAAAAGAAGTATAACATATTAAAATTACCTCTCTTTACATCGAAAACAGATGCAACTTACAATTTCTGTAAATCATATACACTATATATTATTATTATTATTATTATTATTATTATTTGTATTATTTATTTCTGAAAGTGTCGTTTGAAAAGAAGGTCTTGTTCATCATGTTTATTACATTATGCATGGCCGCTATGACACATAGCCTAACAGCAACACATGTAGGAAGATACACCCTAAATCAATTCCCATAGGCTCCAAGTATAGAATTGTCACAATTTTCATAGGCTCCAAGCATAGGATTGACACTTTATGCAATGAATTCACATAAGGTGCATCCACTGCCAGTGAGGTTGAACCTAGGACTTGCACATTTCTCACAAAACACATTCTTCTCCGGGGCATTTTACAGATCTGTTCACAACCAAAGAGAGCGCGCGCCTGCCTTAATTCAAAAACTTCAAAAAGTGAGAATAGACAGAACTAGTATTAAGTTGTTTTTGTTTTTTCAAACGCAGTCAAATAAATGAAATAATTGATGTAGAATAATTTTAGCTCATTACGTTATTTATTTAACAGTACTTATGATTGTCCCTTTCTTTGTGACAAACATGAAAAAGGGCACCATTTCCATAGTGATTCAGTACTGAAAAATCGTTCGTACCATTTTATTCCCCGCTTCCGGTAAGGTATAATTTATAATTGGTGTATCTTCCCTGTAACATCAAATTATTAGATGTAAACGACGTATCCTTTGTATTCTATAAGATCCATATTGTGGACACCAAGACATTGCGAACGGGGTATGTCACTTCCACCCAACGAATGGCTATTATCAATGCAAATGTTTCATTGACTGGACAGGTCAATGTTGCGACCAATGTAAGTTTTACACAAATGTAATATATATCCTAATTACGCTTTGATACTCTCCGCTTCTAGGATCCGCAACACTGCCTTGGAGGTCACGTCAGATCGACCTTTCATCCAATCAATATTCATGAGAACATCAACTAAATTCAACCAATGAAATCGCGCGTTTCATATGCACTTCAGATGGTGTTCGAGTGACCTGAACAAACGAAAATCCACATAAAACACATATATCCGGGGGAAAATATAAAGTCGCCGTATGTTGTTGCTGTGGATTGCACGATAAATTCAAAGAAATCACTAAATGGCATGTTTTACATCAAGAATACGAAGAAAATCATGGGCGCGGTCATGTTTTTTTGAAAATATTCGGAACATTCTATTTTTATCTGAAACAGATATTATACCGAGATTATCCGACATTAGGTTTTGTATACAGTATGTCTTACATAATGCGTCTAGCCCGTTTAGCTCAGTCGCTAGCGATCTCGACTATTGCGTGTTCTAGTGCGGGTTACGAGTTTAACCCCACGAAGCGGTACTTTTTTTTTGTACCGCTAATGAATTCCGTCGAACATTCTTGGTTTTATTAAGTAAATATTCAATTATGGTTGGTGTGTTATGTTTGTCAACATAATTAGTTTGTGCTGTACAAGCTAAATGTTACGGACAATGTCCCTTTCAATACCGAGCGTAGACTGCTCCACATCGTTTGACTGAAACGCGACATACGCAGTGAAGCAGTCTATACCGAGCGATTTTGTAGGCTGAAATCTGATTGGCTAATCGTAAGGTCAATCTGACGTCAACCTTTAATGCAGTGCTGTCAGATCCTTATAGCGTAGGGTATCGTAGCGTGATAAAAGAGTCTGATTTTAATGAAATTGAATTTATAAGAACTTGCCAGGTAAATTTGTAACAATATGAACTGGTAACATGTGACAAGTGTAACCTGTAAATGAATGGTGTTTTACGGCACGTCGACACATAAATAGGTCATAGTGTGCGCAAAAACTGATGAAAGATGAGGATATGAAGTAATAATTAAAAATTAATGTAAATGTATAAAGGTAAAACTTTACAAATAGGGGATGATATGGTATTAATATATTAAAATGTTACGTTTAGAAATAAAAATCCGCAACCAGCTTGTACGAAAGAAAATAAAAGATTTAAAACATAATCATATTCACTTCTGCTAACTATAACATTAAATTATCAAATCTAGAAAATGTTCTTTTAAATTCGATATATCTTGATATAACATCATAACAATACTCAACCTTATCGAAAGGAAATATAAAGAAAACTGAATGCCGTAACTGGCTTTTATGGAAATGTTCAGCAAGTGAACGCACATGTCTAATCTAATATTCCACTCCATAAACACATTTATAACAATCTTTGAACATGCAAATTCAATTTACCTTGATACATTCAATCTTATCGAAACGAAATATAAGGAAGAGTTAATATCATCACATTTAAATTTGTTTTCACCTGGGTATTATAGCATTGTTTTAAACTGGATTATCATCCAGCGTCAGATTGTACATAATTTATCTTTTCCTGCCATCCATATTAAGTGAAACACATTTTTAACAACGTTTAAACATGTCAAATTTCATTTAGCAGTCTCATACTATTTAAAATAAATATTAGTTGTTCCCGTGGACTAAAGTCAGTGAATATGTTAAACACATTTTAACCAACAACAGTAAACAGTGAATGCCACAATTTCATTGTAATACATTCAGTTCGGACACAATAGACTATACAGTGATCTGCAATAGACTTGTCTTTCACACCGTGGACAGTTTTTGGTATAAGTGTCATTGAATTTATTATTTTTACTTAATATAGCACTTAATATAGCATATAGCACTTTTGCATTTAGTTGTGTGTGTTTTAGAGATTCTCATACATGACTAAGGCATAGGTTGCATACACACGACATCTCTTAAAGTGCAGTAATCAGTTACTCTGAATGACCATTTAGTTACTTCCATTGTACACACGCTCTTTGTTACCAGGAGCTTCCAAGTAAATTTCGATTGAAACACACCAGAATATCTGTATTTATATAAAACATGACAAGTGAATACTTCCTTAAAATACGATATATTTATGGCAACTATGCTCTCTGATTTTATGAATTTTATGATAAAATGCAGAAGTCTGTAACAAACTCTTCTCTTATATATATATATATATACATAGTACCAAGCATAATTGACCTTTAAAAGGCTTATGAATGTAAATTTCGCTTTCAGTTGATTTAGCACCTATCAAACTAAGACATATCAGTTTTGTCAGAGTAGGAAATGATTGCATATTTTTAATGCAGATTCTATGAGAACGTTTTAACATGTGACATGTCATACCAGAGTTCTCAGCCATGGATATGTGTGAACAAGTTAACAAGTTACCAATTTTCTCAAAATACTCTCCTGAGTATTTCGCACATTTTCCCCATATTTTTACCCATGATGAGAAACATTTTTCAAAGATCTCTACACACCATGCATTATTTAGATAGATATAAACACCATACGAGATTAAGGCAAAGCTAAACAGCATACATGATTTAGGTAGATATAAATAACATACATGGTTCAGGTAGATATAAGCACCATACGTGATTAAGGCAGATATAAACATCATACATTATACAGGTAGATATACACACCAGCCTTTATTTAGGTAGATATAAACACAATACGTGATTAAGGCAGAAATAAACATCATACATTATTTAGATAGATATAAACAATATACATGATTTAGACATATATAAAAACTATACATGATTTAGATATATATAAAAACTATACATGATTTAGGTACATATAAACACCATACATGATATAGGCAGATATAAACACTATACATGATTTAGATATATATAAAAACTATATATGATTTAGGTAGATATAAACACCATACATTATACATGTATAGGTAGATATACATACCATATATAATTTAGGTATATATAAATATCATATATGATATTGGTAGATATAAACATCATACATTATATAGGTAGATATACACACCATACATTATACATATATAGGTAGATATAAACACCATACATGATTTAGGTAGATATACACACCATACATTATTTAGGAATATATAAACACTATAGATGATTTAGGTAGATATAAACACTATACATGATTTAGGTAGATATAAACACTTACATGATTTAGGTAGAATTGAATTGAATGTTGTTTAACGGCTCATCAACACAGTTTAAGTTATTTAGAGCCGCCCCAGAGAGAGGGGAAGGATACATAGGAATCCGGGAACCTGCCCTACTCTTATTATCGAATAGATTCCTATGGTTCTTTAACGTGCTCGGAGGATAGACCGATACACGGGACCGCCCGGTTTACGTCCCCATCCGACGGACGAGGCTAAGGTAAAGTGTCTTGCCCAAGAACACACCGACGGAACTCAGTGGCACCACGGAGGATTGAACCCGGGGCCTCCGGTTACAAATCCGCCGCGCTACCGACTGCGCCTAGCCAGCTCCTGATTTAGGTAGATATAAACAATATACATGATTTAGGTAGATATAAACACTATACATGATTTAGGTAGATATACACACCATACATTATTTAGGTAGATATAAACACCATACATTATTTAGGTAGATATACACACCATACATTATTTAGGTAGATATAAACACCATACATGATTTAGGTAGATATAAACACCATACATTATTTAGGTAGATATAAACACCATACATTATTTAGGTAGATATAAACACTATACATGATTTAGGAAGAAATAAGTACTTTGCATGATTAAGTTAGATATAAACATCATACATTTTATAGGTAGATATACACACCCTACATTATTTAGGTAGATATAAATACCATACATTATACATGTATAGGTAGATATACACACCATACATTATTCAGGTAGATATAAATACCATACATTATACATGTATAGGTAGATATAAACACCATACATTATTCAGGTAGACATTATTTAGTTAGATATAAACACCATACATGATTTAGGTAGATATAAACACTATACATGATTTAGGTAGATATAAGCAAAATACATGATTTTATAGGTTATTGAATTTGTATGGCTAAATATTACTTCGAACGAGTTGTTTTGGCGCCAAAACAACGAGTTCCAAGTAATATTTAGCAACCTTTTTAGTGTATACTTTCATATTGTTTTCGATCAATATTAATTGTATGATATTACTTTTCATTGTATTTGGGTTATTTTTATAGCTTTTGTTGGAATTTCTATCTTGTCATTCAGTTTTATTTTGTGTGGATGAATATTTTGCGCGAAAATGACGTCGACGTCGGATGACGTCATTAAAAACATCAAGCGATTTTCTAAAGTTTGTTTACCATTCGATAACATTAAAAACAGTGGGTGAGTGACCATTTCAATTATTTTATCAATTTCTGCCATAAAAGGTTGAAAAAACAAAACCGTATTGTTTTGTTGACACTATAGGAAGGATTCCGTTATTTTATTTGAAAGTAGTTCCTTATTTCTATTTCGCGGCTCTTAGCAAGCGCGAGAAAAAGTTCCGGTGCAATATCAATGTGTGCAATATCGTAGAATATTGCACACTTAGCTCATTGCAAACTAAACGGGACAATATGAAAGTATACAATAAAGGTAGATACAAACTTTTTTGCCACTGACCGTTCCAAGGCGGTACACATATGGTCAATTTTGCCACTGACCGTTCTAATGCGGTACCCCTATGGTCAATTTTGCCACTGACCGTTCCAATGCGGTACCCCCTATGGTCAATTGTGCCACTGACCGTTCCAAGGCGGTACCCCTATGGTCAATCCTTTTATGTTTGTGGTGTCTCATACTTTGTATTTTTGTTGTTGTTTTTGTGTTTGTTTTTCTTGGTTGACTGTATTCTATGAATCTGTAAATGTTATAATTCCCGTTCGACTTTTATACCCAACTTTTATCATTTTCATTTCTTGGATCTAGTACTATATAAAGGATCTGTAAGAGATCGCTTGGCAAATTATCGGAACCAATCAGATTGCAGATCGCAGCATTTGCTGCGCCTTTCGCGTTTTTGGCGCAGTCGGTTAGAGAGTCATCTACTACTAGTATGTGTCTACTGAACCGAAGGTTCAGGGTTCGAGCCTTATATAAGGCAACATGTTTAAACCATCATACATTTGCTTCACGTTTAAATGATATTAACAGTACTGTCCTTGCATGTGTTTTCAGCCACTGACCAAAGCCACACTGGAGGACATGTACAAACAGGTACGTAACATGCCTTTTTCGTCATTGATGAATAATTTCTGTTTGGTCAACGATCATGTCGCGTGATTATATGTCTAATTTGCTAGAATATAATTAACAACTGTAGGACAAACATTTAAAAAAAAAAATATTTTTTTTTATTTACATTTTTAAATGCCTTTTTATATCAACTGAGCAAGGTTCACGTGCGCTGTTGTGATCACCTCTTACACTATTTTGTCTGTCGACATTAACATTTACCTTATAAACTTATAACAAAACTCCTGTTTTTATATAGGAACATATATAGAAAATTGTTTTAGAAAATAATATGCGCATATAAATTGTGCATATTTTGACAGATTTTAGCTGAGTCGCAGGCTCAAAGAGAGCTATTGTGACCGACCGCACTATGCAGATTTCGACAGTGTTTTTTCTATACCTTACGCTATCTAAATTAAGTTCCCGTGGTGAAAAAAAAACGGGTCCAAAGACTATATATTTACAGGAAAATCTTTTAAATATATACATAACTTGACTTCTATGGTGACGTGACAAACTTGGATCCTTGGTCAAAATCACTTTCATACAATCTTTATTAAACTCTATCATTTTGCATCGCACTGCATGTTTTGCAGTTGACTCATTTGCTGTTCGCCACTATGCTTTCCTCTTTGATTGTGCGATGACCGGATATATTGTGGACTCGATGATGACGTCTACCTAAATCCTCAAAGGACGGTAGCGTTTGGCATTTGTCTTAAATCTTGTCTTGTCTTACCCTTATTGGTGTGTGCTCTTGTTGTTCTGGCTTCTGCCAAATCATTCGGAGGTGAATTGGTGGGGTGGAGTGGTGGAGACACACTATGTGTCAAGGAAAATCTCTAAACACAATCTTTTTCTCAGTATACACGGAACATATGTTAACAGTTTTGCTCTGAAAGTATCAGTAAACTCTATCAAGTGTGTGTCGTCTGGGTGAAATATGGAACTGCCCCGGGAATCCAAAGATTGTATATAGCCAAAAAGGGAAAACTCTATAACAACATTTCTTCTCAATAGCCACTGGACATAATTTAATAGTTTGATCCGTATACCTCAGTCTACCAAGTTTGTTTACATTAAGACCTCGAGGTGAAAAATCGCCCTCCCCATTTTTGTATATAGAGTCAGTTTAGCGGAAACTATAAAAAATAGTTTTTTTAGAAATGATCTTTATATTGTTCTGTTCAAAGCAAGTTCCCAGGTTTAAACAAGTCCCATACTCGGTTTCCATAGTTGCATTAAAGAAATTTAAATGGAAAACAATAGGACATATTTTTGTTTTTCAGAAATAATCTTCATAGCTTAAACTATATTGTAATTGTACACGGTTTTCCCACGTTTGTTATAGGGGAAAACAATTAATAAAACGCATTTTTTCTCAATTACCATTGTACATATGTTTACAGTTGTTTTCAGAAATGGAGTAAAGACTGGTCCCTCTTCGGGGTCCTATTTGTGTCTATAGAGATAATAGGAAAGACAGTATAACTAGTTTCAAAAGAACCATTGTACTAATTATGTCCATACTCTATCATTCACGGAATAACCAACCTTGTCGTACACATCACAAGATGCATTATATGTATGCATGTTTGCGTGTACGCTATCATTTGCGGAATAATCAAAGGTGAACATCACAAGATGCATTATATGTTTGCATGTTTGCGTGTACGTTATCATTCACGCAATAACCACAGCTAACATTTAGTTAGTGTGTATTTTTGTTTAGACTGGTGTGGACAACACTGCATACACGGGTTTTGTGAGTATCATGTTGACGAGTATGGCCAGGAATATCATCATCAGTGTACATGTAGCAGTGGATGGAGAGGTGATATCTGTGATCAAGGTAATATGTGACGTCACATATCTCGAGATACTTACCTGTCTTCAAAAAGGGCAAAACTGTTTTAGGAGCTTGTGCGCTTTGAGGTTTAATTGACTATTGTGATAAAACGGGACAACCAGATAGTGTAATATTTGAACAAACTGTATATTATATATACATATTTCAGAATATATGCACAAAAACACACGCAAAAGTTCACCTTTAAAGGGACTGGATGCGATCGCTGTCATTCTAAATACGAATAAAACCATCATAACGTGTTTAAGTTCCATATTCACTTGCACTTAATGAAACCCTGTGAATTTTACGATTTAAATATTAATAATGATCTGGAAAACTCGATGACTCGGATAGTGTTTTGTTTGTTTTTTGTTTCGTTTTTGTTTTTTTGCTGTATATATCACGAATTCATAATATTCTTCAACGCTCTAATAAAATTCTCGTTTTTCGACGTACACGTTATTTCAATTATATATACGACTGTTTGAAGCCATATATAGTAATATACTAATATTTAGGATTTAAGATTTAATAACAAAAAAACAAAAAGAACAATTTGTTTTTTAAAAAAAAATCATATTCGTCGAGTTTTACAGTTCGAAAAAAAAAAGTAGAAGGTAATATGTGGCTCGTTAATGCATATAGACAAGAAGCACATTATGTGAGTTTTCCTTGATATTTAGATTGACACCGATCACTCGTCCAGATCACCTGCAGTCCTTTTAATGCATTTTAATGCATAGTTAAAATTTGAACCATTTTTGAAATGACATCGGGCTATAAGAGCCACACATGTATATTATTCGTTTTAAAGATATTGCCTCAAATGAAATATAAGATTTGTCGATTCATGGTTGCTTTATACAGCATATTGCCGCAAGATCCAAACTGGACGTAAATCCGGATATAAAGGGCACAATTTCTGCCATATAAGTATTCTTTCTGATATCACGTGCACATCAATGGTGTTGAACTGCTGTCATGTACTATATGGTTGACATTGCTCATGCCAAAAATAAGCATTTGGCTGAAAGTTTTACTTGACCATATCCCATCCATTTTGGATATTGTATTTAAAATAGCCAACATCAGGCACATTTTTAAACAGATGTATACCTTTTCAACGCCTGCTCCCTCTTGTTATCGTTGCCAAAGCGTCGAATTATGAGTTACCAACACTTAATTCATGTTACGCATTTTCCCTTACGGATATTTTAAGTACCCCGTGAATTAATATGGACTTTTAATCGGCATACATGTGTCATTTTATAACCTCAACGCATAAGGAGAGTTTGGAAGAAGGGTTTTGTAGTGTCATCTGACGGTTACGTTTCCTTAAGAAAATAATATCATCAAATACTTATATTTTGTTTTAATATATATATGTGCAATTTATTTGTAAAAGTTGGTTTTAATAATAATGACTTACAAATATTGAGTTATACCATCAATATCGTTACAGCTATCACATCCACCAATACCGTGTCGTGTGTGAACGCCATCAGTGACTGTCACAATTATCAGTCCAATACGTGTACCAGCTACAGAAGTTGGTCCTGGAACAACTGTAGACAGTACTGTGGATTATGTAGTATGTCTCTCTCTCTCTCTCTCTCACACACACACACACACTACTCAAATTATGATCCTTATACGTCATTCTACCAATGACGTTTGTGGCGATATAGCGGATTCAAACTGTCCGTGTGTCTGTCCGTGTGTACCTAGACGCCATTGACCGATATTTCCGCTCAATAACTTCAGAACGCTTTTGTTTATCAAACCCAGCCCATTTTCGATTTTTAACTTTAATAAGAACGCTTTCGAATATATGACGGTTTTCTATGTACGCTTGCAAAAGAGAACTTGAATTTTGTTATATATCAAATTAAGGAGTAAAATATGCCTGTTTTCATTAAAAGAAGTTTCATACCGTCATATTAAAAACTGTAAAATTGCATGTAGAGACGCAACAACGAACCTTTGGCAATGTCTTCAAACTAAAGAAAACTAAAAATGCGCCGAAATGCATATTTTTAATTTGAAACGGCCATTTATTAATTAAATGACATATTTGAAAGTTTTCAAAACATACCAAACATGTTTAAGATCATTCCTTGAACTATTTTAAGTAATAGTTAGTAACATCAAAAGTGGGGATCTATATAAACGCCCACCCTATAAAGTACATAAACGTAGCAAATACATGTTTATGATTAACATAGCAAACGCATGGAACGTTTAACAATTCGAGTAAAACGTGAAATATAAGAGAAATCGTTTAACAATTCAAGTAAAACGTGAAATATAAGAGAAATATGTGTGTAAGGGTGGGGTGGTGGGAAATTAATAAAACACTAGACCAAGTAACAATCCATCATAAGACATATGATGATTACCGTAAAAATCGGATATATGAAGAATATCCGCCAAAAAGTACGGTTTGGAAAATTCCTTTGTGTTTTATTTTTCTACAAACGGAAACGAGGCTGTGTGTAAATCGTGAGAACGTCACGGCATAACAAACACCTGCCCCATTGTAAGATTTACACGACATAACATTCACACATATTTCTACCTATAAAAAACATTGTTTAACATAAGTTCTTAATTATGTCAGCAAGTTGTCATAAAAGCATTTATTTAAAATAAATTTATATTTATCATAAAATAGTTTCCGTGTCTAGCAAAAATATCACAAATGAACCAAAAAATAATTTTATCAGATGTCGTCAGATTTATTGCTTTCATTAAGTAAATTTAACCAGTTATTTGTTAGAATTTGTTTTACCTGAAATAATATAGCATTGTTTAAAGAAATCGTTCCGTGCCAAAAAAATAAATAAATGGGAATTTGCTTTAAACTGATGAATGGTAGCCTGGTTTCAATTCTGACGGATGACTGGAGGTGTACAGTACTGGTTCTACCTAGGAAAAGTGGGTGGTCTGCCTCCACCATTATGGAATTTATATATATAATACTTAAATGGTTTGACGAGAAAAAATAAACTGTAAACAGAATTAGAAGAAAAAGGAAACTCAAATGTTTTGTGTGACCCTTCTGCTAAATTGTTATGATATAAAATGTAATAGATTTTACATAAAAATGTCAGAATTAGGTTTGAAAAGAAGGGTACCCTCATTGAGCTTATTATTTTTTAAGTTCCATGGTATCAAGGTATGCACATATTGTGTATCCTGTATTTGTTAGTAACTGGTATAAGATCCAATGAGTGACCATTTCTAGAAATAATAATATACAACAGACTCGTCAGAATAAAAATTAATGGATTGTATAACCTTCAAGATAATGGAAACTGCATTTATGGAGACTAGGGGTGATACATTTTAAAGATCATAAGGAAATTGTCAGGAAATTGTCAACATGTTTGCATTATTTTGAAATGTCCTTTTATTTATGATAAGTAATTTTTTTTCCCCCAATTATTTTATTATATGTACGTAAAGTCATCACATCTATTAAATAATTATCATATTCTAGCAGAAATTCCTCTCCGGGGCTCCAAAGTCTGTCTAAAGAGAAATCTATAACAATCTTCTGCTCAAGAACGATTTGAAATATTTTGTGATTTTTACTCTGGAAATAATCAGTATTTCATAGACTATCAACATTTGAACTCTGGAAATAATCAGTATTTCATATTTGTTCAAGTGAAGCCCGTTTGTTCAAGTGAAGCGTTGTGAAAATGGCCACGCCCTGGGGATCGCATGTTTTTATATAGGAAAAAATACTATTGTAAAAGCTTCTTCTTCGCAGATAATGACATTCTTTACAATCTCTATACCAAAATTGTACAAGTGACGTTCCCGTTTGTATATTTATAGGAAAAGCTCTAAAACGACAAACAACAAGAAAACGTAACTTTTTCTGTAACACTTCTCGTCAAAAGCCGCCTGGCCAAATTTGACCAACAGTTACATGCCTGATTCTGTGGTTATTGTCTTCCCTGTCTGTAAACCTAGGGTCAGTGTCACATCCTCGAACAAATAATCTCCCAAGAATGGCCCTACTCTCTGACTCTCTAAAAAAGTAAATAATTAAACAAAATATAAATATTTCACAAACTACTGGTTAAAACAACATACTTATCACACAACTATTCTAAAACATACTTAAACTAAGAAAATATTTAAGATACAAAAGTAGGTAATTAGGAATTTTGTTCAGTATATATATTGCGTGATACGTGTTTAGATTCGTGTGGTGGACATCTTGACTGCATACACGGGGTATGTCACAGTAAAACAGACACGTATGGATACGAGCATTACCACTGTACTTGTCATAATGGATGGGAAGGTGTTAGCTGTGATCAAGGTAATTTGTTAAAGGGACTGTAGGCGATCAGGAAGCATTACGGGAAATAGGCTATCAGGAAGCTTTATGGGTAATGTATGCGATCAGGAATCATTATGGGTAATAGGCGATCAGGAAGCATTATGGGTAATGTAGGCGATCAGGAAGCATTATGGGTAACAATGTTTCAGATTGATATTCAAAACGAATTATTCTATATGTTTTATTATATAAATAATATTCCTTTTTGTTTTCTTTCTTTTATATATAAAATATTTTGGGCGGGTGGGGTGGGGCGAGGTTTGGGCAGCGGGATATGCACATCACATTCCTATGAAACAGAGGCACAATATGAGGGTTTTCATTTGTATTTGGATTGACCCCAATCACTCTTCCAGATCGCCGACAGTCCTTTAAACGCATTGGTAACACTTCAAACATAGTTGAACTTTGAACGATTTTAAAATGATTTTTAGCTTTAAGAGACACACATTTATGTATTTCGTCTTTTTATAGAAAGGAACCGATATATTGCTCAAATAAAAAAATACAATGATATGCCAGAGTTTCACCATAGCTTTATACAAGTTTAAATATTTACATGTGTACGGGTACCATTAAATACTTAAAAAAAAACTCATTTTTCCACATGTATTCTTTTTTTTTGTATAAGAAAATATGCGTTAATGCAATAGTATGCCATCCGAGCGGATGTGAACCGCATTGAGGCACTTAACATTGCCAAACTAACGGCAATAGTTAGTCTGGCGTTCAGCTGTTAATAATTATTTAACAATATAGATCTAATACGTTTACATTTGTTTAATTACTCTTCACTTTTTCTTTTTCTTTAATTTTCCTTCCACTTTTGTCAGTGTTTTTATATACCCTAACTTCTGTTGATATTTAGATAACCTACAGGCTATGACATAGTATGCTTCTTCGCATTGTATAACTACTGTTAATGTTTATTTAGAACTCACAACATCGACTTCAGAAGCAACATCAACAATGACAACAACAACAACGGCCGTGACTCCACAACCAACGTTAGCACCTGTGGTGACAACACCATCTACAACAACACTCCCACCAGCGACAGCAACGTCACCGCCGCGATCGACAACAACAGCACTCCCACCAGCAACAGCAACGTCACCGCCGCCATCGAAAACAACAACAATCATGGAAACATCGACAACACCTTACTGTAATTAAATTAATGTGTACTGTTGTGCGGGTATATAGTATGGGTTACACATATTATGATGATTCCAATGTCGATATCGATACATTATTGTGGATATTCCCCGAGCAACATCTTACAGGGTATATGTTTATTCAACTTACTCTTTTTCCTAGAACTGGTTGTCGAGTTGAGGACTTTAACATTCGTAACCTTTGCATAACTAAAACGCTACTTCGAAAAACCGCTGAACATATCATTATCGTCACCTCGATCTACTTTTAAAACATAAACGCCATTTAAAGTCCTTATCCCGCCAACAACAGCCAAATGTTACAACAGATGTACACCGTTTCTAAACCTACTGATGACGAGGTATATATATATATATAACTTACATATTTTGAGAGTCCAAACTCTATAGACACAATATAAACGGCTTTAACCAGCCAGGTCAAACTCCAAAACTAGAGCGTTAATTTAAGAGTTACCAACTCATAATTCATTTTACGCATATTCAATCGCGGGTTCTTTGAAAAATTCTATACTTTTAATTAGCACATATACATTATTATATGACCTGAACATCTGGATAGTTTTGATAAACGTTTTTTTAGTGAAATTTTGCCGTCATTTTGGCGGGTTAGTTGCTTTAAGAACTCTTTTGCGACAAGGAATATATATGGAGATGTGATTTACAAACTTCATAAGATCTTTAGTCATGACCACTTTCATAAACAGAAAATTATCAAATTTGTTTAAACATGTATCAAAAGAAGTTATAACCCTATCATCAACGCATTGAAGGTTTATTGCTTGACCCATTTACAGTTCGCCACTATGATTTCCTCTTTGATTGTGCGATGACCCGATAGTCTTCATAAATCCTGAAAGAAATAGGTGACGTTATATGCTTGCCTTGTGGTGCCGATACTTGTTTATTCTATTGTTGCTCTGGCCTCTGCCATATCATTGAGTCCTTACTTGGTGGATTTGTGGGCGTTTTTTATATTCATATATGCATGATCATCGTTGTGCTTTATTTATATTGCCTTTAAATGCCGTCTAGTTTATTATAGGGTAAAGCCTGGCGGGATTTTTTGTTTAAATGACAACTGTCAATTGTCATACCAACGAATCAATATATTCCGTATAGATTTCTAAAAGGAATCTGTCCAAGAAATGTGATCTATATGTATATAAATATTAACAGTTATGAACAGTATTCCAATTCGAACGGCACACTGGTGTAATCATCAATTCTAAAGCAACGACCTGTTCAAATGTAAATAACATATATTATAGGCAAAGAGGAAAAACAATGTGTTGGTTAGCCGTTCAACAACAGTAGTTAAAAGAATGGCTACTTTTGCCCAAAATATATTTAAATTATTTATTTATTATTATTGTTTAAACGGAACGTGTTTACGAACGGGAAGACTACTCCGTGTTACAGCGTTGTCAGAACCTGGGTGAAATAAAATTCCGCGACTTTTCACTGACTTTTTCCTGACCAATACCACGCAACTGTATCGGCCTCCTCACTCCTCTACAGCCGACCATTCCACCCATATTACTTTAATTCAAATTGAAAGATATGTTACATCAATTATTGTATTTAACAACCATAAAATGACAAAAATATAAAGGGATCTGCATTAAGGGTTAAAACGGATCAGTAACTTGAAGACTGCCATAGCCACAAGTACATGATTTTTCGACAAAAAATGTTTTTCCCTGGCTTTTATTGACGTTTCAGAAAATTCAAATTTGCCTGGCCATTTTTCAATTCCCTGACCTTGAAAAAAATCTAATTTCTTTGACTTTTCAAGGTCGCTGGCAACCCTGGTATACTTGTAATACACATGCTAAATTATGTTTGGATAATGGCAGGAGTATTTTACAGTGAGTGTAGGGCACAAATCTTAAAACGAAATAACCCTCACTTCAGAAGTAAATGAGCGATTTTTTTTTTTTAAATATATATATTGCTCATTTTCATGAATTTATGTACAAGGTCTGATGACAAGATGTTCATAGAACGGTCGTGATGTCCTTGTATACATGTTCTTGAGGCCGGAAAAAAAGTCATCTCTAAATGACTATACATATCCTAAAAATGTACAATATCATTTTATTGCACTGTTAAAGTCCAGTATGTCATTATATTACTAGTCCATACTCACACATTATCCTCGTAAACAGGATGTACCTTTCCTGAAAACGCTCATCAAGTACAGACTGGCTTTCAAGTGGCCTCAAGCAAAGAAATAGTGATAAAGTAGGGCTCCAAATGCCAAGATAGTAGGGGGAAATAGGGATTCGCTGGAGTAAAGTAGGGTTTTCAGAAAATTAGCTTCCATGACATGTACTCACATGCCAGGAACGTCAGCTGTAGTATGCTTTCATCTGCATTCTTCAGCAGAAAGTATCAGCCTCTTAAGTACGTGTATCCGGCGAAGGTGGCACGTGTATCCAGCGAAGGTGGCATTACTTCTGAGTAAGAATAGAGCCACACAACATGAAAAAAGCCTTGATGACATCATGGCACTGAAGTGCACACAATCTGGAAAGATATCTTAAAGATTCTGTGGTTAATTATCATTAAATACATTACTTCATTTTCTTGTTCCCCACCCCCAAGCCACCCTAACCCCTTCCCCATCGTTTCATTCTTCTGATTTCCAAATAGTAGTGATAATAGGGCTATTTTGAAGAAAAAATAGAGGAAAATAGGGCTAAATTAATAAAAGTAGGAAAAATAGGGGCCGCTTGCATTGATCCTATATTTAAGAAATGTTACGTTTATGAATACAGCATTGCATCAATATGTTTGTAGTTTACAACCACTGCCAGAAGTTCGCCACTATTAATGACTTAGCTATGCTGACCATTGCCTCCAGTAATGCTGCTTCCGTCTGCCAGGGTTCAGGCACACGGCAGTCTCCAGAAGCGTTTGTCCTCAACCACTGCAACACGTCTATTCCGTCACAATGGAAACCAGGCAAACAGGTGGGTGGCGATGTTTGCAAAGAAACATTTTAAAGGGAGTAAAGTAATAATTGGAGCCAATACATATTCAAGAGAACGCTCATGATTTACTTGAGTTTCATATGAAAAGATGTTCCTTGTTATAGATAATGTCAACATGTAATGATGTTCCTTGTTATTGATAATGTCAACATGTAATGATGTTCCTTGTTATAGATAATGTCACCATTTAATGATGTTCCTTGTTATAATGTCAGCGTGTAATGGTGTTCCTTGTTATAATGTCAGCGTGTAATGATGTTCCTTGTTATAATGTCAGCGTGTAATGATGTTCCTCGTTATAATGTCAGCGTGTAATTGTTCCTTGTTATAGATAATGGCAGCTTGTAATGATGTTCCTTGTTATAGATAATGTCAGCGTGTAATGATGTTCCTTGTTATAGATAATGTCAGCATGTAATTAAGTTCCTTGTTATAGATAATGGCAGCTTGTAATGATGTTCCTTGTTATAATGTCAACATGTAATTATGTTCCTTGTTATATATAATGTTAATATGTAACGATGTTCCTTGTTGTAGATACTGTTGAGATGTAATGATGTTCCTTGTTATAGATAATGGCAACATGTATTGATGTTCCTTGTTATAGATAATGTCAACATGTAATGATGTTCCTTGCTACTGACAATGGCAGCTTGTAATGATGTTCCTTGTTATAGATTATAGCAGCATGTAATTACTTCCTGGTTATAATGACAACATGCAATGATGTTCCTTGTTATATATAATGGCAGCATGTAACGATGTTCCTTGATATAGATAATGGCAGCTTGTAATAATGTCCCTTGTTATAGATAATAGCAGCATGTAATTACTTCCTGGTTATAATGACAACATGTAATGATGTTCCTTGTTATAGATAAGGTCAACATGTAAGGATGTTCTTTGTTATAGATAAGGTCAACATGTAATGATGTTCCTTGTTATAGATAAGGTCAACATGTAATGATGTTCCTTGTTATAGATAAGGTCAACATGTAATGATGTTCCTTGTTATAGGTAATCTCAGATTGCAATGATGTTCCTTGTTATAGATAATGTCACCATGTAATGATGTTCCTTGTTATAGGTAATCTCAGATTGTAATAATGTTCCTTGTTATAGATAATGGCAACATGTAATGATGTTCCTTGTTATAGATCAGGTCAACATGTAATGATGTTCCTTGTTATAGGTAATCTCAGATTGCAATGATGTTCCTTGTTATAGATAATGTCACCATGTAATGATGTTCCTTGTTATAATGTCAGCGTGTAATGATGTTCCTTGTTATAATGTCAGCGTGTAATTGTTCCTTGTTATAGATAATGGCAGCTTGGAATGATGGTCCTTGTTATAGATAATGTCAGCGTGTAATGATGTTCCTTGTTATAGATAATGTCAGCGTGTCATTATGTTCCTTGTTATAGATAATGGCAGCTTGTAATGATGTTCCTTGTTATAATGTCAACATGTAATTATGTTCCTTGTTATAGATAATGTTAATATGTAACGATGTTCCTTGTTGTAGATACTGTTGAGATGTAATGATGTTCCTTGCTACCGACAATGTCAACATGTAACGATGTTCCTTGTTATAGATAATAGCAGCAAGTAATTACTTCCTGGTTATAATGGCAACATGCAATGATGTTCCTTGTTATATATAATGGCAGCATGTAATGACGTTCCTTGTTATAATGTCATCATGTAATGATGTTTCTTGTTACAGATAATGTCAACATGTAATGATGTTTCTTGTTATAGATAATGGCAACATGTAATGATGTTCCTTGTTATAGATAATGTCAGATTGTAATGATGTTCCTTGTTATAGATAATGGCAACATGTAATGATGTTCCTTGTTATAGATAATGACAACATGTAATGATGTTCCTTGTTATAGATAATGTCAGATTGTAATGATGTTCCTTGTTATAGATAATGGCAACATGTAATGATGTTCCTTGTTATAGATAATGTCAACATGTAATGATGTTTCTTGTTATAGATAATGACAACATGTAATGATGTTCCTTGTTATAGATAATGTCAGATTGTAATGATGTTCCTTGTTATAGATAATGGCAACATGTAATGATGTTCCTTGTTATAGATAAGGTCAACATGTAATGATGTTCCTTGTTATAGGTAATCTCAGATTGCAATGATGTTCCTTGTTATAGATAATGTCATCATGTAATTTTGTTCCTTGTTATAGATAATGGCAGCATGTAATGATTGGTCCTTGTTATAATGCTGTTCCTTGTTATAGATAATGGCAGCATGTAATGATGTTCCTTAGATAATGGCAACATGTAATGATGTTCCTTGTTATAGATAATGGCAACATGTAATGATGTACCTTTTTCAGATATGTTCCTTGTTATAGATAATGGCAACATGTAATGATTTTCCTTGTTATAGATAATGTCATATTGTAATGATGTTCCTTGTTATAGATAATGTCAGATTGTAATGTTGTTCCTTGTTATAGATAATGGCAACATGTAATGATGTTCCTTGTTTTAGATAATAAACATGTAATAATGTTCCATGTTATAGATAATGTCAGATTGTAATGATGTTACTTGTGTTAGATCAATATCAGCATGTAAACATATTCCTTATCGATGACAGTTTATAATGATATTCCTTGATGCAGGTAATGGCGTCGTGTAACAATATCCCAGCATACACACCGATAGCGACATTTGGAAATGGACTATACTCGTCAGTCGGTGGTATGGCGGGAGTTTTCATCGAATGTTTATCTACCGGATTTAAGGTAAAATATTAACGTTGTTTTGGCTTCTTTCAATTATATTAGTAACAGGATTTAAACAAAATTTAACACAAGCTTCGTTTCCTTCAGCTTAGGTCACTGTCAACAAGAACTTTCACAGTAATTGACAAATGCCTCAGAATTTTTTTAACTTTTTGACCCTTGAGTGTGACCTTGACCTTTGAGGTACGGACCAAATTCTTGTGCACAAAACACCTTCTGTCAAAGTTATGGCTGAAACAAGATTGTTTCAAACGGACAAACGAACGTCTGAACGGACAGTGTGATTACTATATACGGGGGTATAAAAAATAGTTCCTTATTATAAATAATACTAGTACAATATTAACCTTCCGCCATCAGTAATTTTTATTACAAATGGCATACTAAAAACCAAACTGTCAGAATTTAGATCTTGTCATGAATAGTTTTCTGTGACACATTATTTTTCAATGTAGTATAACGACAATATGAGACAGTGTTCAGAAATCAAAGCTCTGTAGCTGTACATGCACCCCTCTCTCTCTCTCTCTCACTCACACGACAATATCATAGTGTTCAGAAATCAAGCTCTGTAGCTGTACATGCACCTCTCTCTCTCTCTCACACGACAATATGATAAAGTGTTCAGAAATCGAAACTCTGTAGCTGTATATGCACCTCTCTCTCTCTCTCTCTCTCTCTCTCTCTCTCTCTCTCTCACACACTCTCTCTCACACGACAATATGATAGTGTTCAGAAATCAAGCTCTGTAGCTGTACATGCACCTCTCTCTCTCTCTCTCTCACACAACAATATGATACAGTGTTCAGAAATCAAAGCTCTGTAGCTGTACATTGGTATCTCTCTCCTCTCTCTCTCGCCGTTAACCAACAATTCAGGTCTTACTTTTTGTGATGTTTATACTGATGCACTCTCAAGTGTAAATTATAATTATCTCCGTTTTCAGATTGCTTGGCAACAGTGCGACCAGGTTCCAACAATCCAGCATATCGACCAGGGCGGACTATACACGGCTAATCCTGACGTGTACTATACTATTCAGTAATCTTAGAAATGGGATATGTCGCTGACCTGGACATATACTATACTATTTAGTAAAGTTGGAAATGAAAAGTTACTGTTCGTTAGTCATTGACATACAGTTTATTAATACTAACTTTTCTTTTTTTAAATATAAAACATACTAATGTGAAGACAAATGTGTAATAATAAACTGGATTGAGATGTCTTCAGTTGTTTGAAATATACCTTACATAATTATTTAGTTTCTTTGTTTTTGGTAAAACAAAATATTATTTTATAGCTCCATGAACATTCTTCAAATCTAAGTTCAATTCAGTATCTGAACATTTGAAGAGTTAATGCCTGGGCTAGCAGTGAGAATCATAGCTCTTATGGTGTGTACCTCTACCAGAGTTATGAATTGAATTGGGTTTTAAGGCGCACCAACACATGAAAGGTAATATGGAGCCTAACAGGAATGACCGTGCCAGGCTCATCCTCCATTTACATCAAGATAAAATATGGAGAATGGGCCTAGAACCTTCTTACCTGCAGATTCTATAGTAGAATTGAATTGGGTTTTAAGGCGCACTAACACATAAAAGGTTATATGGCGCCTAACAGGCATGAACATGCCAGGCTCATCCTCCATGTACATCGAGATAAAATATGGAAAATGGGCCTAGAACCTTCTCACCCTGAACTGCAGAGTTGCTGCAAATTCTATCGTAGAAATTCCATTTACGCTGGAGCCACGTTTATTGTTTTTCTGCCACTGCTCTTTTGATGTGAGCGAGATAGCACCTGAAACAATGCAGGGATCATGATGAAGACCTTTAATGAACATGAACAAAAAATGATAAAATTAACATGAATTTGGGGGGGATTCTACCCCTCCAAAGGGATCTGCAGTGGCCCTATTCTTTGCCCCGTGACAAAACGGGGCCCCCCGGGAACCACACAGGGCATTCTATAGTAGACACTTCATTTACGATGGAGCCATCTTTCCACACGTGGTGTCATGATAAAGACCTTGAATGAGCATGAAAAAAAGGCGAATATGAATGATGGGTCCTACCCATCTGCATGTAACACTGTGTTTTTGAGATTGCAGTGGTTGTATTCTACCCCGGCAACCACACGGGGCATAGAGCTATGAATCTTCCTGTTGAGCGTATCCCATCCACACTTTCCATGAATACATCACACAAAGCCTGCATTAACTACCGCAGTATTTCAATAGATTAAACCTTAAATACCACACGTGCATACATAAAACTCACCAAAGAGAACTCTGACAATGAAAACGTAGCTATATTTGAATGAATGGTGTTTTATGGTACGTCAACACATAAATAGGACATGTTGTGCACAAAAACTGGTGAAAATAAAACAAATGAAATTGTAAGTTATTAAATATTAATGTAAATATATATTGTTAAAAGTATTTACAAATAAGGGAAGACATGGTAAAAATATTAACTATGTAAATGTAGAGCAACAAAGGCCCGTCGATGCGTTTGTAAACAAATAAATGCAAACATGAAACATTACGATAAATTATAGTCCGATTTCTTTTTAGAAATCTAAAACAAGACTGAAATCAATTATATCAAACAAATCCTTCATATTATTGACTTAAAGGAACACTGTCCGTAAGTAAGCAGATATTGAGCATAACCAAATAACTGTCTGACTTTTATTCAGTGAAATGTATACATGAAAACATGAGGATAGACCCTAAGAAGTATGTAGGAATACATTCGTGAGTTTGAAAAAAAAAAGTTTTAATTATTATATGTAAATAAAGTGGGACCCACAATATTTACCTTTGCTGCGATCACGTGACTTCCATTAGCGCATTAGGTTTTCACCACAGTATGTATTGCGAAACATGTATAGCCCGCTTAGCTCAGACGGGAGCGTTGTCGACCACGTTACGCTCACGCACACTATTATTACGGTGAGTGTAATTTTAGTTTGGGCTGCGAGTTCAAACGCACAAAGCGGATTTACTTTTTTTTTGTACCGCGAAATGAATTCCGTTAATCTTGCTTTTAATTAGTAAATATTCAATAAAGTTTAGTGTGTAATGTTTGCGAACATAATTATTGTGTGTTTTATAAACTAAAAGTTACGGACAGTGTCCCTTTAAACTCCTTCATACCATTAATTTGGTAGTGTCCACACAATCTAACGATATAAACACGGTGCAAAACAGGGTAAAGTGCATTGGATTGTATAGAATCATCGGTAGCAATGTATCATTTTCTGTTTAAATTCAGTTTCCAGGCTTGAAGATATATCATATAAACATACATTTATGCAGCAGTGAAATGATTTGGTGTATTTTTCCATGCAAAATTATGTTAAGTACAACACCTCTCCGAAACAAGAGGTCAATGACCTTGAAGCTCTACTGATAGATTGTTGATAGCTAGATCAGCATTCCTGTGAAGTTTCATGAAAATCCATCAAGTAGTTTCATAGGAGTAGTCACTACAAGTTTTCATTATATAACTCTATGTAAACAAAGACAGCGGCCATGTTTAATGTCAAATCAAAATAATTTTACTAGGACCTGAAATTTTGCTAGGATCAATTAGACATCAAGAGCAACATTCCTGTAAAGTTTCATGAAAATCCGTCGAGGAGTTACAGAGGAGTAGTCGCTACAAGTTTTTATTAGATAACTCTATGTAAACAAAGATGGCCGCTGGCGGCCATGTTTAATGTCAAATCAAGATAATTTTTGACAAGGATCAACATCATGTCATACTGATCATTTTAGAAAAAGTCCCATATCAATATCACTTATAGTTTTCAAGAAGTAGTCGCCATAAACTTGTTTTTTGAAAATCTATTTTTAGCCACGGTGGCCATCTTGAATTCCCGGCCTATCTGAAGTTTTGCTAGGATCAATAAGACATCAAGAGCAACATTCGTGTGAAGTTTCATGAAAATCTGTCAAGTAGTTTCAGAGGAGTAGTCGCTACAAGTTTTCATAAAATAACTCTATGTAAACAAAGATGGTAGCTGGCAGCTATGTTTCGTTGAATCAAAATAATTTTCGACAAGGATCAACATCATGTCATACTGATCATTTTAGGAAAAGACGCATATCAATATCACTTATAGTTTTCAAACTTGTATTTTGAAAATTTATTTTTAGCCGTGGCGGCCATCTTGAATTCCCGGCCGACCTGAAATTTTGCTAGGATCATTTAGACATCAAGAGAACCATTCCTGTGAAGTTACATGGAAATCCATCAAGTAGTTTCAGAGGAGTAATCGATACAAGTTTTTACTAAATAACTCTATGTAAACAAAGATGGCTACTGGCAGCCATGTTTAATGTTGAATCAAAACGATTTTCGACAAGGACCAACATCATGTCATTCTGATAATTTAAAAAAAAGTCCCATATCAATATCACTTATAGTTTTCAAGAAGTAGTCGCTACAAACTTGTTTTTTAAAAATCTATTTTTAGATTTGGTGGCCATCTTGGATTTCACATCAACATGAATTTTTGCTAGGATCAAATAGAATTGAATTGAATGTTGTTTAACGGCTTATCAACACAGTATAGGTTATTTAGAGCCGCCCCAGAGAGAGGGGAAGGATACATAGGAATCCGGGAACCTGTCCTACTCTTATTATCGAATAGATTCCTATGGTTCTTTAACGTGCTCGGAGGATAGACCGATACACGGGACCGCCCGGTTTACGTCCCCATCCGACGGACGAGGCTAAGGTAAAGTGTCTTGCCCAAGAACACACTGACGGAACTCAGTGGCACCACGGAGGATTGAACCCGGGGCCTCCGGTTACAAATCCGCCGCGCTACCGACTGCGCCACGCCAGCCCTAGTTTCGGAGGAGTAGTCGCTAAGGAGTAGTCGCTACAAGTTGAAGTTTTTACTATATAACTCTAGGAAAACAAAGATGGCCACTGGCAGCCATGTTTAATGTGGAATCAAAAAAATGTCACTTACAGTTTTCAAGAAGTAGTCGCTACAAACTTGTTTTTAAAAATCTATGTTTAGCCGTGGTGGCCATCTTGAATTTCCGGCCGACCTGAAATTGTGTTAGGATCAACTAGACATCAAGAGCAACATTCCTCTGAAGTTTCATGAAAATCCGCCAAGTAGTTTCAGAGGAGTAGTCGCTACAAATGTTTACTATACAAACTCTATGTAAACAAAGTTGGCCACTGGCGCCCATGTTTAATGTCGAATCAAAATAATTTTCGACAACGATCAACATCATGTCATGCTGATCATTTTAGAAAAAGTCCCATATCAATATCACTTATAGTTTTCAAGAAGTAGTTGCTACAAACTTGTATTTTATAAATCTATTTTTAGCTTTGGTGGCCATCTTGGATTTCACATTAACATGAATTTTTGCTAGGATCAACTAGACTTCATGGGCAACATTTCTGTAAAGTTTTATGAATATCCATCTAGTAGTTTCAGAGGAGTAGTCGCTAAAAATAAAAGTTGACAGACAGACAGACAGACGGACAGACGGACAGACAGACGGATGACGGACGCCGCACCACGGCATAAGCTCTGCTGATCTCTGATCAGTTGAGCTAAAAAATGAAAAAAAATTCAAAAAAAAAGTCAAAACAAAAAAAGTCAAAACAAATTCAAGAAAAAAAAAATTATATAAAAAAAGAAAGTCATAAAATCTGGTAAAGTTTGGCAAAGATCACATGCAAAATGAAGGCCCTATCGTACGACGAGGCAAATTGTAGCATTTTTAACAAAATCAAGGCCCACAACTCCACTGTTACTGGTCCAATCTGGCTGGTTTTGGAACTTGACCGAGCTTTCATTGACATTAACAATCTGATAAAGTTTGGCAAACATCGGATGAAAAATAAAGGCCCTATCATCTTAACGAGGCAAAATTAATAAAGGGTCATAACTCCGCTGTTACTGGTCCGATATAAATGGTTTTCGAACTTGTCCGAGCTTTCATTGATATTAACAATCTGATAAAGTTTGGTAAATATCAGATGAACAATGAAGCCCCTATCGTCTTAACGAGGCAAAATATAGCATTTTTAACTAAATCAAGGGCCATAACTCCGCTGTTACTAGTCCGATATGGCTGGTTTTCGAACTTGTCCGAGCTTTCATTGATATTAACAATGTGGTAAAGCTTGGTAAAGATCGGATGAAAAATGAAGGCCCTATCGTCTTAACGAGGCAAAATATAGCATTTTTAACTATATCAAGGGCCATAACTCCGCTGTTACTGGTCCGATCTGGCTGGTTTTCGAAATTGTTCGAGCTTTCATTTATATTAACAACCTGTTAAAGTTTGGTAAAGATCGGATGAAAAATTAAGGCCCTATCGTCTTAACGAGACAAAAGTTAACGACGGACGGACGACGGACAACTCGCCATCCCATAAGCTCTGCTAGCCGAATGTGCTGGCCTTCGGCCAGTAGAGCTAAAAACTAAAATGAGGCCACAATAAAAATTGCCAGATATCCCCTCCCTCCCCGAGTTGCCTTTCGACCACAAATTTCTTTAAAATGACAGCAAATTTGGATTAAAACTTATAAAAATAAAAAAATAAAATTTCACACCCTGCCCGAAATTTTACTATAATTTGTATGAGATTCTAACAATAATTTTATATCGGCCTGAGTTTCTATAAAATCCCTCCGCCCCGCAGTCCACTCCCCACATTGTTTTAGCCTTGTTTTCTGATGGTATATACTGGCTATATAATTTATTATTTTCTGAAAAATCGAATAGTCGAGCTGCACTGTTCTCCGACAGCTCTTGCATATGAATGAGTATTAACGTGTATGCTCTATAGCTATATTTGAAACTGAGCATCAATTTTCCCCCAAAATTCAATAAAATTCACGAGTAAAGACAAAATGAATATCGTGGCCAGCTTCGAAGAGCAGTAACTATGATAATATCATGGAAAACTCATAGGTTATGGAACTTGTTTCAAATTGCATTAAGCTGTGTATAAAATCCAATGATATCTGTGTTGCATTTTGAAAACTGAATGACAAAAGAAAACATTGACTTGTAAAGTTTTTATTAATATACCTTGTTTTATGTATCAATTGCAGGAAAAACCTTCATTGATGTAGGAAATCCAGTTCTGACACTGTTTTTGTGACACATGATTGACAGACAACATCAAAAAGGTCTGTTTGTCTTTGCCAGTACAGATTAACCTACACAGAGCTTCATCCCACCACTCAAACAGATGTTTTCAAACTTGATTAAAGCCGATATTCTGTCAACAACAGGCAAATTTTAGAACAAATTTAAAATGTTTTAAGCCTACAAATGATAAGTTACATGATATGTAGCCGAGGTCGACATTATCATTTCGCGGGTTGGTAATATCCATTGGCACCCTCAAGAGGATGTGATATTTATTTTATTATACCGAACAAACACTCCTAATATACGGACATACTCGATAATGAAGAAAAAATTGTTGTTGTTGTTGAAGAACTGAGCTTTTCAAAAACCTAGCGGCATGATATTTTGCACCATCACCCGCTATGACGCGTTGAGGGTGATAGCGCAAAATATCAAGCCGGCAGGGTATGGGGATTTTACATGGAGTGTTTAAAGTGAGGTATAATAATATGTAATGTCATATGTTGCGAATCTGAATTCTATAACTGCAATATAAATGCTTTAATTGGCCAGGCAAAACATAATTGTATTATTATCGTTGCCGAAGCGTTAAAGTTGAGTTACCAACTCGTAATTCATTTTCAATTACGGGTATTTTAAGTACTCATGAATAAATTTAGACTTTTAATCAGCACACAATGCCACACATGCATTGTTTTATGATCGCACACATTGAGAGTTTGCAAGAATGGTTTTGTAGTGAAATTTAGCAGTTTAGTTTCTTTAACAGTTTACATCAACAGTTTAGAAATCTCTGTTGAAGAGCCTCGTTTTTGAAAATTGCTTTACGCTCAGTCTTGAACCAGTTAAGTAAACCAGTACGATATAATACCTTTTTTTAGAAGTTATTTTTCATTTTAAAATGCTAAATTTGCTGGCAACCATTTTGAACCGCATACAAAGTCATGGAACAATGCTAATAAATATTTTTTGCTACTGTTAATAATTTTGTCTACAAGTTGGTTGGTTGCTTGAACTGAGTTTTACGTCATTTTCAGCACATTTTAGGCTATGTATGACGGTCCATTTTTTCATGGTAGAACAGACCACCCGCTTATCCTGGGTAGAAACCAGTACTGTATATCTCCCTCCATCTGTAAGAATCAACACTTTCTCACAAGTCGAGCTCCCAGTGGGATTCGAACCTGCACTATGGAAGGTGAGAAAGTTTCAAAGTCTTTACCATTCCGGCTAGGGAGGTCTACAATTTGGCTTTCTTAATATACATCTAAATTACATAATAAGAAATATATCGAAGTGCGCCTAATAGTCACAATGATTTCATAACCCGACCTCATTAGCTTTCATCAACGTAAAGAGACAATTCACTAATCCTCTTCCCCAGTGCTATTATCCGAGTACAGTTCTTGATTTCGTCTCCGTAATTTTTTTGTAACTGGACTTTCCATTGTCTTTGTAACTTCTCCACGTTTTAGTCCTGACTTTTCTGGCGAGGGAGACGAATTTGTACGAGCTAAACTCTGTTCTACACGATCATCAATACTAACGACGGGACTCGACTGATACACGGGCCGTAAATTGATGAAGTCTGCTTGTATATCCTTCAGTGTCTCACCGTCATCGTTGTCTTTCCCGTCAGCTATTATGTCCTGAAACTCTATATCATCATTGTCCATTGATGCTTCGATGACCTTGTTTTCAGCTGTTTGATTGCCCTTTAATTTGCGCTGAGCTTTAAGCATCTCCTGCAGCTCCGATTCTTCATCACTGATCTCTAGAGCCAAGCAGTCTAAACTGGACAAAGAACTGTCCTTGCTATCAGCCTTTGCTGAATCTGTACTCGATTTCGACAAAGCAGATGTATCTGGGTTCGATATGGAAATTTCCTTCTTCTGTGCGGCCATTATTTCTGCAAATTCCTCATCGTCAATCAAGTTATCCTCCGAACTGATTGAGGATGCAGAAGCTGAATCTGATTTGTTGATGTCGTCTTTACACTTTTCTAGTTTCATCGAGAGGCTCATTCTTTTCATTTCCTTTGAAGCATTTTGAGCTTTCATAATGTCTTGCATTTCATCATCAATATCTTTATTACTGTCATCTATTCCCTGGTTGGTGTTCAGATTATCCTCTCCCAGATCATCGTCCTCATCAATAGAAATCTCATCTTGATTGCCTAGAGAACTAAAACTTTCATTTTCTGTTGAAAGAATGCTGAAACTGCGATCGCTGAAACTTCTCTCACTTCCCGATAGCGAAATGAAACTTTGCTCACTTTCATAATCCTCATCATTGATATCTTCCGCACCCTCATCTTCCTCGCCACCGCCATTGTTGGCACTGTCGTTTGGAAGGTCGTAGGTGGAATCTTTACCGAGAAATACGGCATTCGGGTCGGTGAGATCCAGCATACTGCAGAGCAGGGTCGTCTGTGGGTTGATCTCTGTCTGGGCCTCAGGCATGTGTTTCTTTGATGCAGTGGGGTCATACGCTGGCACAGTCTGCTCAAACTTGTCTGGTATAGTGAGATTATCACCAAACTCCGCCACTACAGTGGCTATCTCATCCTCGCTTGGTGTGAAGTTACTTCTGCAGAAGACAAAAAGGAACTATGTTTTTTTCACATAACTTGCAGTGTGGGAGTGTAATAAAGCCATGACGTATTTATCATATTACACTAGTGAAATAAATATGCAAATGAAGGTCGAATCATCGTTCAGTTCTTTCCGTTCAGTCCGCCGTGTATCGGGATTGCCTCGTCGATTTCAGTAACCGTTTAAAATACCGGATTACGGAAATCGACCCAAGTGAACATACGACGTCTTCATATAATATACGACGTCGTTGTCATCAGCTGACATTACATATAGGAAGCTGCAAGGGAGCTACAATGAAAATGTTCCTTGTGAGGCTTTTTTTGGAGTTATGTGATATTTGAATCTCACTTTCGTGCCTATTTAAGATTGAATTTAACTTGTTGGATAAAACTGGTATGATGCTCGGCACAGCCTCGAATTATATAATTTTATCCAACTTGTTTAATAAATTCTATATTAAACAGGCACTCATGTAATATCCTCTATGTATTTTATTTCTAAAATTTAACAAAAGTAAAAACAAGATATATGTTACATTTTAACACAATTTGCCAAAGAACAGTAAGGGGCTTAACCTTGTCAAAATAAGTTGCAGAGTTATCTATATTGCGTTTGGCATGTTATTCATTGATACATTCTGTCAAGTGGTATATGGACTATTCCATTACAACATACATGGGACTCCAGGAAGGCACTTTTGAAATTGAGAACCCACCAGTAGATGCAAAATTCGGTTTTAAATAACTTCAGAAAATAGGGTTCACCCTCCACTACTGATTATCAGTGTCAAACCGAGAATCAAAACAGTTGGCCTGATCCAAACCTGTCTGAAATCACCAATATAATCTTTTTTTTTATTACATGGAATATAAAGGGATATATGCCTTCCTGGGGTCCTGGGTATGTTTTAATGGATTAGCTCTAGCAAATATCAGCTTTTATTTTATGATAAGAAATGAAATACTGTATTTTATCAGTGAAATAAAAGTGTTATTCCACACTGTGGAATATAGTTTTATTTCCACAGTAGCCGCCGGGACTACTTTCTTAATGTACAACCAACACAAATGTACAGTAACACGACTCACAAGATATTCCAACTGTATACTGTTAATTCCACTGTTTATTTAATTACTTTCTTTCTATTAACGGTTTCAAAAGAAAGTGACGTCATGTAATGTTTCGTTACATCATTTTGAACAGGGCGTGTAGCCAGGTGTGTAAAACGGTTTAGTTACTGAAATTGCTTAAATAATTGTTTGTAAAATCATAAAATAAAAAGAAAATTTGTTGTTTTGTCGTGAATAACATATTTCATTTCATCTCGAAGTCAGAAAACTTTTATATTTTCACTCATGCTTCACATTCGTGAAAATATAAAGTTTTCTCACTTTTCGATGAAATAAAATATGTTATTCACCCCAAAACAACAAATATCCTCTATATATTACATATATGAGCCGAAACACGCGAAAACGACCCTTCAGACAAAATGTTGACATTTTATGTTTTTTCATGTTTATGAAACACGGTGATTTTCTCTTTAAAAATCTCTTTAATTTATGTTAATATCTTAATCAAAAATAATTTTATTTCCATTTGAAAACCAAAGATTATATTAGCCATTAATTTCGACGTTGACGTCGGCGTCTTGGACGACGTCGTTGATTAAATAACAACAAAAAACATAAACAATTATCATTTTCTATAGCATCAACTATTTATATTAAGAAAACATTCCCTATGATATAATTATTAGATAAAACACGGAAGTGACGAGAAATGATTAGTAATTAATTGATTACCGGCCGACGTCATAAATTGTTACTTTATGACGTTGTCGTTTAAATGTCCGAAGGGACGTTTTCAAGTGTTGCGGCTCATATGTCTGTGATTTGTATAGGAAATACTGGGAATAGAAAAGCTATATCTACTCGTTTGCTCTACTGGGAAATATTCCCAGTGGGAGATATTTCCCAGTATGGAACATTGCTCGACCTTTTCCGTCAGTGGCGGGAACGCCAAATGACGTTCCGATTGTTTTACGGACGTCTTCGTCAGATTCCGCCACTAGGGAATAACGATTACGGAAATTAACGAAGAGTTTCTGTTCCAATGGTTTTGTTTGTATGACGTTAACGTCGTCTTATAAAAAGGCGTGAATCATTAGAAATATTAATAAAATATCATTTTAAATTATGTAATATATAGTTTAATAACCAGTGTTTTTGAGATACTGAAAATATCTCAAAAACACTGGTTATTAAACTCTATATATTCATTTTTCTTTTTTTCCACAAGGGGCTTTATTAGAGTATTATCAGCTTACAAACACATTTAAACAGTTGGCAAACAACCTATAAAAAGGGGCATAACTTTGCCAAAATAGGTTGCAGAGTTATATAACCTGGGCATGGCATGTTGCCTATTGATACCATATATATGTGTGAATTTTCATAAAGTTCAAAAAGGCATATAACTCTGCCAAAATGCATTGCAGAGTCAGATTACAGAGTTATGTAACTTCTGCGAAGTTTCATAATATTAATTAACTAGTTTTGAGAAGTAGTGCTAACAGACAGACAGATAGAAAGATGGATGTGGCTGAGACGCCATACCATAAACTCTGTCTGCTGAACTTGGATCAACAGAGCTAACTAGAACTAGAGGTTGTATTTAGTAAAACCGTTGCGACCCCTACTGGGGAAAGGGTCATAAATCCGTCAAAAATCATTCAACTGGAACATGACGATGCGCAACTAGGCTTGGCAATGATCATCTCTACCAAGTTTCGTCCGGCCAGGGGATGAGGAGAACTAATCCAGACAAAGGGTCAAAAATCATTCAACCAGAAACATGGTGACGATATGTGCAACTAGGATTTGTACTAATCATCCTTGCCAAGTTTCGTTGAAATCCAGCCAGGGGTTCAGGAGAACTAGTTCAGACAAAGTTTGTGTATTAAAACCTTTAAAGGGCCATAACTCCACCAAAAAATCATTCAACTGGAACAAGACAATGATATGCGGAACTAGGCTTGGTACTGATCATCCTTGCCAAGTTTTGCTGAAATCCGGCCAGGCGTTCAGGAGAACTAGTCCAGACAAAGCTTGTGTCTTAACTTTTAAAGGGCCATAACTCTGCCAAAAATCATTCAACCGGAACATGGCAATGATAGGCACAACTAAGCCTGGAACTGATCATGCAAAGTTTCGTTGCAATCTGGTCAGGGGTTCAGGAGAACTAGTCCGGACAAAGTTTGTGACATACAGACGACCACAGACAGATGACATACAGACGACCACAGACATACAGACGACCACAGACAGACAGCACATAACAATATGTCTCCCCTCCACAAAATGGGGAAAACATAACTATCACTTTAGGTGATGAATTACCCGCTCTTTATATGAAGTTCAGGAACAACCCATTCAAAACTGTTTTGAGAAATGCAAGTAATAACTAGAACTGTCACTGAAGGTGATGCTTAAATTCTAACTCTAACTCTGACTCAACAGGGCCATAATTCTGTAACAAATTAGACAATCAACAATGGGTGATGTAAGGGACATAAGGTCATCAGTTGTAATGTGTATATGAAGGGAACAACCCGTTTGAAACTGTTTGAGGAATGCAAGTAATAAAAATGTGTTACGGGACGGGATGCGACGCAACGGAACAAAAATGTGTTACGTGACACAACAGGACCGGAAGTTACGGACAACGTGATTCCTATATAGCCCCCATTTCACTTTGTATAAGCGGGGGTATAAAAACATATTTTAAGTCTTGCACTAGAATGACCTAGCATGCAGTTTTGTCACCTTTCTCCGGGACCTCCACCAGGGTAGTGGTATGACTTGGTCAGGCTGAGGAGATGATTGGTTGCCTTCAGAATGGCCAGCCATTCAGCATCCAGCTCTAACTTCATTGGCTTAGAGGCGTCATGTGGTACATCCAGCACCTGCAACAGATAGGAGTCACTAAAACAAATTTAAAAGTAAGAATTCAGTAGAAATGTGCTTTTCAAGAAAAAGCTTTAAAGATGCCAGGTTATGTTTTGTTATGGAACGCGTAATTCAGTTGACCGTATGTTTTCCCCTGACACCACACACACAGTCTTAAGCTCTACAATAACTGAATTGAATTGAATTGGGTTTTAAGGCGCACCAACACATGAAAGGTTATATGGCGCCTAACAGGCATGAACATATCTACAATAAAGTGTCAATAAAGTGTCAATGGATGGATTATATTGTAAATCCACTTTGTGAATCCAGGTGGCTGGTGGAAAATATCTAATTTACGTATTTCCGTCAATGGACTACATGACCTCATTCAGTCCATAATTATCGGTTATTTGAGTATTTTCATGTATTAATATTGTACCAATTTAGGAAGAAAGAGTGCATAAAACAATATATAATTAGAACAGAAACATAGGTTTTAACATTTTATTTTCATCAAAAACATTTATTCATCGTGGGAATTTTCCACAAAACCAAAATAATTTGATTTGTTTTCATCACGTGACATACTTCCTATGACATAATATATGTTACTGTGCACTGCACCAATCCCGAATGAGTATGAAAAAAAAGAGTAGTTCCAGTATACATGTACACCCAATTTTATTTTACAGCATGTCGGATATAGGTGAATACTGACTTTTCCATTTTAAATACATAGAAAGTAAATGGAGTTCTTAAATGTGTATGCAATAATTTTGTTATATTGACCGGCGACCGGGTCAAATAGTTCTATACAATGAAAACACACAATGACTTACCTGTAAAAACTGTCTTCTAGGCAAGCATTTATCCAGTGCCAGAAACTTGGTTATTTTAGACTGGTTATCTGGCTGAAAGAAATAAAACAAACATTTGACGAAGTAGCAGACGACATAGTACAATAAGTACAGAATCCATCATGCATACTTTTACTGAACAACACACATTTGTACAGTAGTCCAGGATCCACTCTGTCGTTCACCACTGGAGCCAAATGCGAAAGATACATTATTCTAGCGATAAAATAAAAGATTTACGAACATCATCTGCTCCATATTTCAGTTTTTTTTCAAATGTCGCTATTTTGCTCCCAACATTAACTGGACTGGCTTAAAATGGTTTGATAAGTCACCAAAAGCATGTAGATAATAAATAAATCAGTCCAGGTGGCATGCAGGGTTCACGATGACATAGACTGACGAGTACCCAGCAGACCGGAAACGTGTGAAATTTTGTTGACTTCGCCAAGTGTTATTTTTTCTTTTTCACACACCTAGGACCATCTGGATAATGCGAGGACTAATTAAATGGTAGAAAATGGCCGTGCTCTACAAACAAACCAATTATGACATTAGCAGTCATCTACCGAGCCTGTTATTGTTTGTGACCTCAAAATATTAAAATGTGTCTGGTATGTTTTGTACCTTTCAATGAGGAAACATAACGCAAAATCTGAAAACAATCAAAACTGTTTGCAAAAGTTATCATCTTCTTAGGCTGAAATATTCTTAATTTTATAACAAAAAGCTAAAATATTCTTAATTTTATAACAAAAAGCGATAACTGTAATGCACAGAACAATTTTTCTATTGCCAAACTCGTCTGTGATATTCAAAGAACCCTTAAATCAAATTTGGGTGAAAATCTGAAAACATTTAGTATTAAAGTTATTGTGTTCAAAAGCTGAAATTTGCCTTTGTTTTTAATAAGCAAGGGCAATAACTCTTTAAGACACAAATCAATATTACTCATTGTCAGACTCATCCGAGATGAATTCAAAGCATCACATCAAATTTCGTGAAAATCTGAAACTGTTTTTACTCAAGTTATTGTGTTCAAAACAAAAACAAAAAGCTAACAGACGACGGACAATGCACCATCACATAATCTCACTTGGCCTGTGACCAGAAGAGCTAAACATTACAAAATAAAGATCCAGGGAATTCCACCAGACAGGCAGCAGTGATCATAATCTTACCACAATGAGCCACACACCAAACAGTGGGAGAGTAACACATTATTAAAGTCCCTATCCCACCACCAACAGGCACATTTACAACAGAGGTACACCGTTTCTAAACCTACTGATGACGAGGAATATATATAACTTGCATAATTTAGGAATCCAAACTCTGTACACACAATATAAACGGCTTTAACCAGCCTGGCCAAACCCCAAAACTGGAGTCGAATTTAGAGTTAACTCATAAGTCATTTTCACATTCAATCACGGGTATTTTAAGAACCCGTGTATAAACCGATACTTTTAATCGGCACATATACATTATTATATGACCTGAACACCTGGATAGAGTTTTAATAAATGGTTTTAAAGTGTAATTTTCCCATTGTTTGGCGGGTTAGTTTCTTTAACGTACAGCCAACATTTTAACATGTCACAGAAGAATAGCTACCTACTGTGTGTTGCACTAGGGCTGGGAACTTGACATGTAGATGAGCAGAGAACCAGTATGCAGGCTGTAGAAGATACAACAACTCTGTGGCTTTTGGATTTCCCAGAGTGCCCCTTTCTATCTCCTCCTGGAAGTAACTCTTCTTACGCAGAAGAGCGTTTACGTCACCATATCGATAGATGTAGCGAGGCCAGTCGTGTGACAGGAAAATGTCTATAGGTTGCTTAATCTGAAATTTAGATACTTTAAAATGTAAGATTAAACATATAAAAAGTTAAAAGGTTTCAATATGTTTACCGCATTATTAATATTTACTTAAGAGAATTACATGTCTGAACTATCAGCAGTTTTACAGTTAGGCTGAAGCTCGGTGGCCGGGATGCAACGCTGCATTTGAAACCTTCTTGTCTTTTTTCACATTTTGTATTATGTACATTTTCACCGATTGTACAAATATTGGAAATAAAATAAGTTTAAACCAAACCTTCTCATCTCCCATCACTGCAGAACACGACTTATAAGTGAGAAAGTGTCGATTCTTACAAATAGCGGGAAGTATACAATGCATACTATAGAGTGCTGGTTCTACACAGTAAAAAGTGGGTGGTCTTCCTCCACCACTAAAAATCGACCATCATATAAAGTCTTAAATATGCTGAAAATATATGACAGAAACCACCATTCAACCAATCAACAAACCTACTCCTAGGCTGAATCTAGGTGGATACCTTTGTTGATAACAAACCAACGTCGTAAGAGTCTCTAAATATATATCTCTGTATGCATTGGATTCTATACAGTAATACATCTGGGAGTCTACACAGTAATATTTCTTGCATACCGGATAAGGCTATCCACGTTTTACATGGGGTATGGAAAGTCTTATCTTTATGGGTAACGATAAAAGTCACCAGCGTACCAACATCCGGTATGCAGAAAAACATGCGAAACGTTAGGCGGTGTCAACAAGCAATATGTCTCTGATAGGCAAGAAAAAGAATCTATCACGAGTATTCGGTCAACGCAGGGAATTCCAACCCTCGGTTCCGATAAAAACACTTATACCTTGAGTTGGATTACCCTATCTTCACCGGATACCCATGAAAGATTCTTATAATCTACTTGTCAACATTTTTGTTAAAAATCCTCCACTTTTTAATGGTTAAGGACCTACTTTGAGCCTATTGTATTAAGGGGAGAGGGGGCCTCCCAATACAACTTTTGTATGAAATCAACATATTAAAACATAGAAGCAGGGTTTCCATTAATTGTTTTTTTTGGTTTTATTTTTGTTCTCAAACAATGAAATATCAACAAAGTTGTATTAAGTACATCTACATGTAACTTGTTAATATGTTGTTTTCTTCTTCAGGGCTATTCCTTTCATTAAAACATACATGTGTCCCCAGGAAGGCACTTTTGAAATTGAACACTCACCCATAGATGCAAAGTTGAGTTTAAAGAACCAAATTTCAGAAAATAGGATTCACCCATAGATGTTTATTAAATTGCCCACCTGGTGTCCCAGGTATGTTTTAATGGAATAGCCCTCATAAAATATACTGCTATTGAAAGAAAAAATACTCTGGCCTCAATTTTTATACACGTACCTGAGCTTATCGGTCATGTAGCATGTCAGCAGTAAATAAACAACTTTAGCATGCTTTTTGAATGACCATAAATTGACATTGGGAAATAAGCCTTTAAGAGCCAAGGTGTACCACACCATATTACTCGCCGGCGGCCGATAATATGAAAGCTTACTGAAAAATTAAATCCTAACAGCAGACAGCTATTGAAACTCCTGTTCAACATTATTTTTTCTATGAATTCTACTGTATCCTGTTTTATCAGGAACCACACCCTGGTTTTATTTATTTTCAATATTTGACCATCCACGAAAACAGATGATACAGACACAATATTTGTTTTTAAATTCAAATTACACTTGCAATATTTATCAGTCATACCATTTAAGAAGTTTGTCAGAATGCTTCTTTGAATCTATAGCTCATGTTTCGTCAATCTTTCCTCGAACCGAAGAATGCCCAGCAAGTCACAAAACATTTTACATTGTAATACAAAATAAGGGAGAAAACTTTTGTTAATTAAAATTGCAATTATATCTATCAATATCACTCGGAAATCACTTGGAAATGGTGATAAATCTGTTACATAGATATCCAAGAGGGTGTATTGGAATATTCCCATACCCAGTGCTCAAGGAAATTATTTTTGAAACGCAGGCCCTGAATTAATATTGACAGGCCCTGAATTAATTTATATAGTAAAATATGGCAAAAAGGGACAAGCCCCAACCAGATTTTGACAGGTCCCGGGCTTTGGGCTGTCCTATTTCGAGAGCACTGATACACCTTGCTGGAAATCTGAGAACATCATAATCTGAGTATCCCTTAACCAGAACATCATATGTTATACATTAACATATGTACCTGTTTTAATCGGAACACATCCAAGTTGCGCAGGTGATAGGCAGACCTCTTTGTGTCCTCAGAATAAGGGGGGTGTTCAAAATGTCCTGAAATACCAGCATCAACATGAAAGAGAAGACAAACTTTCATTAACAGCAATGAGAGGAAAATTTACTTTTATCAGTTTCATTTTTTCATGCATCAAAACAAAACAACAGCGCAGTGTTCAGTTAATTAATTTGACGCCATTTTTTCACAACGCAGTTTAGTAACGTTATTTGTTTTGTTATTCAATTGTTATACGATGATGGATATGACATAATGGTCACATTGTGGTAGCATATGAAATGGCATAGTTTTTTGTGCGTTTAATTTGAAATAATGGGTATTTGAAATTTGTGTTTATGTTTGAAACAACAACTGCCCTACTCTCGCGTTAAAGGGTTACTATTATGACGTATACAATGCATTTACATAACTGTATTTACTGATATCAACTGTCCTATAAAGGATAAATTGCTTGAAGTTCTCCGGCCATGTTGTGTTTCATGAACATGTTTATGTTTAAATTGAAATAAATACACAATAGATATTTACAATTCACACATTGCAATATCTGTGAAAAGCGAGAATATAGAGTATATTTGTTGTTTTGGAGTGAATAACATATTTTATTTCATGGAGAAGTGAGAAAACTTTATATTTTCACGAATGCGAAGCTTTCATGCGAGTTTTCGAGATCAAAGAAAGAAAGTAATTAAATAAACAGTGGATGTAACAGTATAACAGTTGGAATATCTTGTTAGTCGTGTTATCGTGCATTTGTGTTGGTTGTACATTTAAAAGTAGTCCCGGCAGCTACTGTGGAAATAAAACTCTATATTCCACAGTGTGGAATAACACTTTTATTTCACTGATAAAATACAGTATTTCATTGCTTATCATAAAATAAAAGATTTTATTTGATGATGTAGGAAACTCTGAACAGGTAAATTAATCCACAGGTAAATGTATTTATCAATTATCTGGAAATTATATTTGTGCAGCTATACAATTCAGATTTACCTCATTTCCCTGTGCAGTCACACAGTGGTAAAAGTAGTATCTACGTCATGCAAATAATACTTATTTTTACATACAACGTAGCGGTTTTCAATATATGTTTCTCTCCGGGACTATCAAGAAATGTTCATATGATGTTTAAGAGTTAGATTTGTTAAATGATAATGCTAGAAAAAGGGTGGCCATTCACCTTTAATACTGTGTATAAATTGTATTGTCAGCTATTTAATAATGAAGATTTTATAGCAACAGTCAAAGTAATTTTGGATCAACCGGTGTACTTTCATGTGTTTCGATAACAATTACAGATAAAATTACTGTCAACTTACCTTTCATAAAGTCTTTACCCTTATATATGCCAGACATGCCAGAAATCCTGATTCCCCCAAACTGGACAACCCCAGCGTATCCTGTAATGGTGATCAAATATATCTATACTATAGTATTCAACCATATCTGACACCAATATTTGGAATAAATGTGTCTTATTATAAAAATTGAATTGTTTTACGACGCACCAACACAAGAAAGGTTATATGGCGCCAAACAGGGATGAACATGCCAGGCTCATCCTCCATTTACATCTAGATAAAATATGGAGAATGGGCCTAGAACCTTCTAACCCGCAGCACTGCCGAGTTACTGCAAATTCTATTGTAGACACTCCATTTACGATGGATCCACGTTTCTACATTTGCATATTGCGGTGTCATGACCTTGAATGAGCATGATAAAAAATAAGACAAAATGAACATGAAGCGGGGGGTCCTACCCCTCTGCCTCTAGCGTGATTTGCAGTGGTTGTATTCTACCACGGCAACCACACAGGATAGTGATTGAAACCGCGACCCCCCAGATGCGAGGCAGACACCCTACCATAACACCACAAGCACGGTCAGTTCATACAGGAAATTGACAATCATCGATATTATAAACATACCCATATAATATATTTTAGGAGCCACCCATCCACCATATGGTAATTCTTGAAGGTAGTTAGAGGCTTCGTGGTTACCACCAATAAATATTGTCAACACTGGGGCTACCTTCTCTCCAGAATAATATCTAAAATACAAAGCAATTGTTTATAGGAGATTAGAACAGGAAAAGAAAACACATCAAAGGATTTATATATGTCTATATTCTTTATATTCAATATCGTGCGTTTTATTATGTTTTACCGTTTGGAACTTTTTTAATTTGGAGGTAATAATAACGGACCTTCTATAATATCTCCCATGATGGTAGAGTACATCTCAGCAATTCAGATGCCCGAATCGCTTGGTGGCCATAGTGGGATTGGTGTAAGAACGATAAGCAAATACTGATCAAGGGTGACTTACCTGAGCATAGAGACTTTAGGTTTTTATTTGTGCGATATGGCTTATATACACATGGAGTGAGAACAAGTCATGGTAATGACAATATGTTTATCCACCCATGTTTGAATGAGGCATACAGTTCACTACTCACTTATAGAATGTGTTCATCTTCCTGTGTTTAGACGGGACAACTACTCACTTATAGAATGTGTTCATCTTCCTGTGTTTAGGTGGACAACTACTCACTTATAGAATGTGTTCATCTTCCTGTGTTTAGGTGGACAACTACTCACTTATAGAACGTGTTCATCTTCCTGTGTTTAGGTGGGACAACTACTCACTTATAGTATGTGTTCATCTTCCTGTGTTTAGGTGGACAACTACTCACTTATAGTATGTGTTCATCTTCCTGTGTTTAGGTGGACAACTACTCACTTATAGAATGTGTTCATCTTCCTGTGTTTAGGTGGGACAACTACTCACTTATAGAATGTGTTCATCTTCCTGTGTTTAGGTGGACAACTACTCACTTATAGAATGTGTTCATCTTCCTATGTTCAGGTGGGACAACTACTCACTTATAGTATGTGTTCATCTTCCTGTGTTTAGGTGGACAACTACTCACTTATAGAATGTGTTCATCTTCCTGTGTTTAGGTGGACAACTACTCACTTATAGTATGTGTTCATCTTCCTGTGTTTAGGTGGACAACTACTCACTTATAGAATGTGTTCATCTTCCTGTGTTTAGGCGGGACAACTACTCACTTATAGAATGTGTTCATCTTCCTGTGTTTAGGTGGACAACTACTCACTTATAGTATGTGTTCATCTTCCTGTGTTTAGGTGGGACAACTACTCACTTATAGAATGTGTTCATCTTCCTGTGTTTAGGTGGACAACTACACACTTATAGTATGTGTTCATCTTCCTGTGTTTAGGTGGACAACTACTCACTTATAGAATGTGTTCATCTTCCTGTGTTTAGGCGGGACAACTACTCACTTATAGAACGTGTTCATCTTCCTGTGTTTATGTGGGACAACTACTCACTTATATAATGTGTTCATCTTCCTGTGTTTAGGTGGGACAACTACTCACTTATAGAATGTGTTCATCTTCCTGTGTTTAGGTGGGACAACTACTCACTTATAGAATGTGTTCATCTTCCTGTGTTTAGGTGGGACAACTACTCACTTATAGAATGTGTTCATCTTCCTGTGTTTAGGTGGGACAACTACTCACTTATAGAATGTGTTCATCTTCCTGTGTTTAGGTGGGACAACTACTCACTTATAGAATGTGTTCATCTTCCTGTGTTTAGGTGGGACAACTACTCACTTATATAATGTGTTCATCTTCCTGTGTTTAGGTGGGACAACTACTCACTTATAGAATGTGTTCATCTTCCTGTGTTTAGGTGGGACAACTACTCACTTATAGAATGTGTTCATCTTCCTGTGTTTAGGTGGACAACTACTCACTTATAAAATGTGTTCATCTTCCTGTGTTTAGGTGGGACAATTACTCACTTATAAAATTCCTGTGTTTAGGTGGGACAACTACTCACTTATAAAATGTGTTCATCTTCCTGTGTTTATGTGGGACAACTACTCACTTATAGAATGTGTTCATCTTCCTGTGTTTAGGTGGGACAACTACTCACTTATAGAATGTGTTCATCTTCCTGTGTTTAGGCGGGACAACTACTCACTTATAGAATGTGTTCATCTTCCTGTGTTTAGGTGGGACAACTACTCACTTATAGAATGTGTTCATCTTCCTGTGTTTAGGTGGGACAACTACTCACTTATAGAATGTGTTCATCTTCCTGTGTTTAGGTGGGACAACTACTCACTTATAGAATGTGTTCATCTTCCTGTGTTTAGGTGGGACAACTACTCACTTAAAGAATGTGTTCATCTTCCTGTGTTTAGGCGGGACAACTACTCACTTATAGAATGTGTTCATCTTCCTGTGTTTAGGTGGGACAACTACTCACTTATAGAATGTGTTCATCTTCCTGTGTTTAGGTGGGACAACTACTCACTTAAAGAATGTGTTCATCTTCCTGTGTTTAGGCGGGACAACTACTCACTTATAGAATGTGTTCATCTTCCTGTGTTTAGGTGGGACAGCCATACAGTTCATATCCGCAGTGTTCCTTACAGATTGGAAGTCCCCACAGATCAGTAATATGTCCACAGTCATATTGTTTTTCTTCTGCAGAAGTTCCAGTGTCTCATAGATAGTGTCAAGTTCTCCATGGCAACAACCCTCTACAGCAATCTTCATGGTAAAATGGAAATCTGCATGAAAAATAAACGAAAAAACATTTATTTTCACTTTATGACCAATACTATTCCTTCTCGCCAGAGAGGAAGTAGTCGGTCCAGTTGAAGAAGGGATACATCAGGCTGACAGGTATTCACAGTCATATTATTTCCCCATAATATATATGGATCCAGGTTTTTTTTGTGGCTGTTTTTATAGCCAAAATTCGGTCATATTTCCAATGCCAAAACATATCTTTTTTTCCCAATTAAGAGGAAAAAATTCCTAATTTAAAAAAAAAAAAAAAAAAAAAAATATTTTTATTGTTTTTTTAAGTGCCAATCTAGTGATTGGGGTTCAAAAGCTTATAAATGCTTCTGTTTATCTTGGTGTACAAAAAAACAGTATTAAAGATATAATTATGAAAGGAATGCTTTACTTTATATTTTTCCGAATTTTATTAAAAATCGCGCTAAAATTCGCGCTAAATTTCCCAATTCCAGGGGTACGAGTCATGTTCCCAAAATCATGAAAAAAAGCCCTGGGATCAGTGTGCACTTCTCTAAACTAAATGAATGCTGGGATGTATTGAACTGCACAGTTAAGTTGGCAATTACATACAGATGGTGCCACGCAGATTATGACTTTTCCGCAGTGTCACCGTCATCGGTTTTTAGTTACAGCCAAAATTCGTCGTGATTTTACTGCGGATTGTCACCATGATTCCCCGTGGCTGTCATATCACCACAATTGCAAAATGCAGTGTTGGTAGAAAGCGCTCACTGTGTTCGCGGCGATAATGAGCGCGGTGATTCGCAGGGAAGTTACAACAGGCAACAAATTGTAATAATAAGTGAACAGAGTTTTCCTAGTTATTTTCTTGATGGAATTGGAATTTTTTTCTTTAAATTAGGAAATAAAAGTGTTTTTTTTGAACATTGGAAAGGAGCTTTTATTCGGCCTCATCGCACTCCTAGGAAAAACCCTGGTAAATCGCCGTGAAACCCCATGGATTTCTCGCTGGGTTACACCGTGTTGATTACTGGGTTTGTAGACAAACACTTGGCCCGGAATTCACCAACCATTCTTGAGAATATTCTTAGACTTAAGCCCAAGTATGCAAATTTCAATCACACATATTTCTATAAGTTTAAAGGATAAATGTTCATAACAAGCTGCTAGGTATAAGTAAGATGAATACTAATTAATAGCCACTTCATACAATTGTTTATCTATAAAGGTCATGGGCATATTTGCGAATGAAATTTGAGTACTTGAGCTCAAGTCTAAGAATAGTTTGAAGAATGGTTGGTGATTCCAAGCCCGGTCATTTTAGTGTGGTATAGGTATCCGTACATGGCTAGGAATAAGGATATCCCTTATCATTGACGCTGCCTAGATATAGTCATACGACCACTCTAAAGAAAGGAACTAAACTTAACCGAAATGACAAAGCCAGGTCTTACCTGTTGACTGCCAGACATGTTCACTTCATAGCAAGCATAGCTCCTATGGTATTACGTGTTAAACAGTCCATTAAATTATTTTAGAATTATATTATTGTTGGAATTTTATGTTTCAAGAACCTCATTACTCAATATCAAGTAAATCCCCAATGAGAACTGGTTTCATTGGTCCAATTTTTATCAATGAACCAAGCTCAATGCTTCATTCATATTTTCATTTGGTTGTTTCTATTATGACATCACTTTCTGGTATTATGACATCATGTCATGCCATTATGATGCAACTCAGTGTGTTCTGAGAACTGACTGAGCATTTAAATTGCTGTGAGAAACAGATTAAGACTGTTTGTATCACTCAATGAGTAATGAGTTTCTTAAAACCAAGAATCATAACATTCTGAATATAGAATAATTCTAAAATGATTTAATAGACTGTTGTTTATAGTAGTTTTGTTTGTTTGAATGGTTTTACATCATTTTAGCACATGCTAGGCCATATATGATAATGATGGCCCATATTTTGTGGCCGAGGCAGAAACCCCATTTTTCCTGGATATAACCTCCCATTATCCATAAGAATCAACACTTTCTCACTTGACAAGTCGAGCTTCCAGTGCACTAATCTGAGCCTTCTCTAACGCTTAAAGCCTTTTTTTTTTCTTCTTTTTTTTTTGCGACTTTTTAGAGTCAGAGGAACTTCTATAGTGAAAAGTGGGGATTACTAAAAACACACAGTCATGCACATTCAACGATGTTTGCGGAGTCACGTTGATTTTTTACAATAATTTAGCTAAACAGATCGATCAATTAACGTTTATTATACCAAGTTGCAATGATAAAACTGCACCTTTATCGATTATAGTGACAAAATAAAACATTTATGGTTTGAAGTTCACTTTTATTTACTATATCTGTCATATTGTCATTTTGCATATTAATTAAATTCCCGTGATATTCTCGCGCGAGGTGAAGGCATTCATATTCCCCTCATCAAATAGGTCCACTATCAACTGACAACATCGAGGGATTTTTGGAGTGGAACAAACTCTTCTCGGAGCATAATTAGGGTCTAAACTTTAAAGATAAACAATTGGATGTTGTTCAGAGAATTGCAAGTGCCAAAAGGAAAAGCTGGTCGCAATTTTGAAATTGTTTGAATTTTGAAGGAAATATTTATCGGCGCATCGGTCACGATCACGTGACATTTGACCTGAATAATAACAAATATTGGAAATTTAATACTTTTTAACTTCGTCTGACAAGGTTGACCGTTACAACTTTATTAAGATTAATATCAGGGAGCAAAGTATACAGGGAGGAGACACGGACAGTTTTGCCGTTTTATGTTGTCGCGCGAGTGTTTCACTAATGCATGAAAATGACTACTTCCCGTTGTTGCGTGCGTGTGTGAAAAACAGCAAATTCTTATAATTTACACTAATACCAACTCAATAAAGGTGCAAAATGTATACATAAGTATTATTTATTCACATTGTGTACTCTGATACAGAACGTGTATTTGTTTGCATGAACAAAATCACATTTTATCAGACGGTTCGGTGTAACAAAGATGGCGCCACTCAGAGCCAAATAAAAAATGGTGACAGTATATAGCTATTGCAAACGAGATACGAGACTACGGGCAGTGTTTTTTTATGCCTAATTTGGGGCCCCATTCACAATTCCAAAAAGTATCCTTTTTTCACAATTATATCCAAAAAATTTACAATCTGAAAGGAAAAAAAAGACCAGTAAGGATACTAGTCTTAATATAAGCTGGTGTCAAAACTAGTCTGTATTTACCAAAAACAAAACTTAAAACCAAGGGATATTAAACTGTGAAAATAAAAGTGAAAAAAGTTTATTTCTCTTTGTTATTATATTTCACAATTTTCACAATTTCTGGAAAAGGCCTCTATTTTTCACAATGGCATGGGCACAGGCTGCATTCACAAAACACATAAAAAAAGACACTGACGGGTTATATTAGGCATTAGTAATAGCAACAAGTGAATACGGTAGTAGACATATTTATCTTTGTCAAGAAGGTAATTTCATGGTGGTGATTATAAGACAAAGCCTAAAAAGAGGTGATGAAAATGCCTCTTTTGAGATCTCATCTGAAATTTTATTTTTTTCTAATTAAAAATGGTGCAGAGCTATTGCAAACGAGAAACGAAGTACGGGTTATATTAGGCATTAGTTATAACAAAAAGTGATTAGTAGTCATATTTATCTTTGTCAAGAAGGTAATTTCGTGATGTTGATTATAACAGGAAGCCGTAAAAAAGATGCCCCCCCACCTACAAAGAAGGTCGGTACCTAATCTATCGTTTGTTTTTGTCAATTTGATACTCGGTGTAACTTCACTGTAAATACAATCATTCAGAAAATAATCTCAGTGACGTAACATCGTTTTTGTTTTAAAAAAAAACCCGTCTAGTTACATTGTTATTATTTATTTATCTTTTCAGATGTCCAGCGTCCGGATTCCGGGTTGTGCCGTGGACCTAGCCGCTGTTGCAACATATTGAACTTGCATAATGAGATGTTGGCTGAAATTTTAACTGTGTCTCCTCCCTGTATACTTACTCCCTGTTAATAAATACCAAATATTTCGGTTCAAATAGGTAATACATGTGATATTTTCAGGAGCGTTACCAGGGAGATTTGACTTTTTTTCCAGGGAGATTTGACAAAAACCAGGGAGGTTTTTATACTCGAATTTTTAACGCGTACCGGTAGATTTTTTTCTGATATAAACCTTAATGAAGGACTACAATTTATCCATGGATATACACTTCGTCCAAGAAGAATTATACTTTGCAAGATACTTCTGCTTTTTGGGCCTGGAATGTTTAGACTCCGGAGATAGATCTCGTTTAGGCATTTTGATTTTGCAAGTAATAACCATAATGAAGATGCTTCCCATGTTATACACAGACAAAACACTTCTTTAATCATGACAAACTGCAATCGATTAGTTGAAATCATCATCCTTTACCAAATATCAATCCATGCCGAATTCGCTAATTACCATCCCACTAAATACAGTCGGTATATTTCTAACAATCTTCCATGGACATTACAGATATCACCGCCACGTGTCATAAACAAACAGTCCAATCATTATTTTCACACAATAAACTAATTAGCTGACATGCTAATCCTTCAATTACCTGCCCAGGGGCAATGTTTTCACAGATATAGATAAGACGTCGGTGTTTATTTTTCTAAATCATTCGTAAAACTCGGTCTTGATCCAATAAATCATAGCAATTACCCAAAAGGATTCGCAAATAGCGAAATTTTGAAATACCGGGAGAAATGGAGCTCCCGGCGGGAGACCGGGAAATTCCATGAAATCCTGGGAGAAATTAGCTCCCGGCGGGAGATATCACATATGGGTATGGGTAAATAAATATATTGAAAATCGCTTTCGACTGTTAGATGCTTAAAATGTTAATTCAATGCATACTTTCTTATATATATATTTACTTAAAACCAAGAGGACAGCTCCTCTCCTCTTGTGTTTTTACTATAGAAACCGCTCGTACACAGCCAGACGAAATATCAAAATCGTAAAAAGGGCTGGTAAGGTCAGAGAATGCTCGGATTACCAGTGCACTTGACAAGTCGATCTCCCAGTGGGATTCGAACCTGCAGCGGTGAGAGGCAAGGAAGTTTTAGACATAGTGTCTTTACTATCCCAGTCAAGTATTAAACTGTATATAAAAAAAAATTGAAACTGTTGCGCACATATGTACCCATATGTACTCCTGTGACATTTGTCAATTTTAGCTGGATCAATGAAACTATATGTTTAACCTAACTTACATCGAACTGGTTTGAAAGGGTAGCTAAAATATCGAGGGGAAAACTATATTTTGGCGGTAAAATGTGTTGCTTTTCATCTATCAGAGAAGGCTGAGCCGGAGAAACCTCGAAAACTCATGACGTTTCAAAAATATGACATAAATATGTGTAATTTTACACTAAAAAATGAACAAAAATAACAATGATTGCAGTTATTATTAAACTCATTCTAATAGGCAATGTAACGAACATACTTACTTAGATATTGATCTTTATAAATACCGAAAATAATCAATTGGTCGAATATAACGGGAGGTAACTCGTCATCAATTATTTAAATGGCGGGACGTTTGAAAAAAGCTGGTAGATTTATTTAAAACGCGGGACGTTTGAAAAATCTGCCCATCTGCTAATCCTGACCTGTGTACCCACGTTTTTATTACAAATTAACTACACAAATCCATACAAGATACAAGATACAAGAATATTTATTTTAATGATATATTCCAGTATTCGTTAAACCATGGTGAGCTACCAAACGATTGGCGAGATGCAAACGTTGCACCGGTTTTTAAGAAGGGAGACAGACACTTAGCAGAGAACTACAGACCCGTAAGCCTTACTTCAGTAACCTCTAAGATATTGGAACATATTATATGCAGTCATCTTCTGAAACATTTTGATAAACACCAAGTGTTAACTTCATTAGACCACGGATTTCGTTCCGGTTATTCTACAGAGACCCAACTCATAGTCACTATGCACGACCTACTTTCTACATTTGACAAGAAACAGCAAGTTGATGTAGCCATATTAGACTTTTCTAAAGCTTTCGACACGGTCCCCCATGACCTTCTTCTCTTGAAAATGTCAAACTACGGTGTAAATGGTCCACTGCTTCGATGGCTGTCTTCATTCTTGAAACTCCGATCCATGAACGTTGTGGTTGATGGCGAACATTCTAGAAGTGTCCGCATAGATTCCGGAGTCCCTCAGGGAACAGTGCTGGGCCCACTGATGTTCCTGTGTCACATTAACGACTTACCTCTCAGTGTCAAATCCCAAGTTAGACTTTTTGCAGATGATTGTTTACTATATCGGACCATACATACCATACAAGACCATATTGATCTACAAAACGACCTACACAAACTTGAAATTTGGGCCGAAACATGGGCATGAAGTTTAATGCCAAAAAATGTTATATCTTAAGTGTCAAAAGTAAAACCACCCACTTCTATAAACTTAATAAAACCATATTAAAACAGGTGGATTCAAACCCGTACCTCGGACTTCTTATATCGCAAGACCTCACATGGTCCAACCACATCTCAAACATCTGCAAAGGAGCTAGCTCAACACTCGGTTTCCTAAGAAGAAACTTGAAACACTCTCCACTTGAATGTCGTAAAACTGCATATATCGCTTTAGTAAGATCCAAGCTGGAATATGCCTCTATCATTTGGGACCCCTATTTGAACAAGGATATTGACAGACTTGAAAGAATACAAAGACAAGGAGCCAGATTTATATTGAATGATTATAAAAGCAGAGAAGAAGGCTGAGTAACCAACATGCTCAAGTCCTTGATGATGACTAAACTTCAAGAGCGCCGCACCTATAACCGTCTGGTGATGCTGTACAAGATCGCAGGGGGTCTGGTGCCGGCAGTGGATCCTAATATCTACTTGGTAAAAAAACCCGAAGGACGGATAGTTAAGTCAAAGAACTATACTGATCATATTGTGTCTAATATCCTGGACAATAGAATCTCCAATAATACTAGGTCTTTTAAAGTACCATTTGCTCACACTGAACAATTTAAACATTCATTCTTCGTGAAAACACTTGTGAATTGGAACCATCTGGAAGATCGGATTGTGCATGCAGAGACATTAGAGGGCTTCAAGTCAACCCTTCAGCGCGACTAATTCCACTCCACTCCACCGTAGAACATATGCCAGCAGTGGCCCTTCTACGTACCACTACAGATACAGATACAGAAGTCGGTTTTCACAAACAAATTTTAACATTAGCTCAATGAGCTATCATTTGTAAACATAAAAACATATAATATAGCAGCTAAAACAGAAAGAGCATGGGGTTAAAATTATATATATATATTCTATGATATTTAAAACTTACATATTGGGCTCTCATAATATTATCAGTATCACAATAGCCCAGATAAAAACATGATCAGACAGAGATAAACACATTCAAGGACAGGATTTACATTTAAGCACATTTTTAGCACATTTAAGCATACACACATTGAAATAATTATTCTAAGCACACATGCATAATACATAGAAAATGTCAACAAATAGAGCATAAATACATTACAGTTTTACATCTAGCACACAACTGCCATCTTAATTAAACTAGAACATTTACTAAAAATAATCCTTTAAAACAAATTACAACCATAACAAAAGCACGTTTATAACACTCATATTATTTTTATAAAGTATCATACATATTTAAGCTTAATGAGTCACTAAATAAAACTAAACAAGATATATTAAGGCATAATCATGCAGACACATAAGCAAAAATTAAAAAAAAAAATCATAAAAACAAAGAGAGCAAGCAATCCATGTCTTATTTAGTTTTAATCGATTTAGTTAGTTATAGTTTGGTAAAATAATTTGATCTAAGTTTAAAAAATGCATTTGTTTTAGATAAATCAGTGATTTAAGAAGTAAAAGGTTTATTACGTCTAGGTAAATATACTAAAATATGTAATTTTCATTAAATGTTTGGCATGAAACTTCAAACAATGCCAAATCAGCTGATTAAAAAGGTCAAAATGTATTTGAAAAAAATAATAGTAGAGACACCTCAAAATGTCCATTTGGTATAAACAGGGTTCTTATAGAACATATAAGGACCCTAGTATAAACAGCTTCTTAGATATAAATGAATTGTCAAGTTATTCATTCTGGAAAGAAAGTGTATATATAGTTGGTATTTGTATGAAAAAGAGATTTGCATTTTTTGGACATAAGTAATTCGTTATATAAAAGCCAATCAGGTTTTGTATTGGGTACAGGTAGAATGGATGTCCCATGGAATACCAAAAATATGATTATATCCATTCTGGTCACTGATTGGTCAGTTTATTTTGATGATGCTTTATCAAAAGTATGAATAGAAGACGATAGACTTGAAAGACGATATACGTGTAGGTATTTAGTACTCAATATCAAATAAGAATTAACTTATATTTTTCTTATGCACATGTCTAGTAAAAAAGACAGTTTTGTAAAGAATATAGAATACAGTGAACAAATAGCAAACAGCTCAGGGTTATATGGAAAAAAGGTGTTGTAATTATCATGCAGATCTGTGGATAATGTTTGGCTGCAATATTTGGCTGCAATGAATATTTACTCATCAGGTTCAGAATGAAGGAGTAACAAGAAACACGATACCTAGGCCACAGTCGGATTTTTTAAATAACATGCTTTAACATTTTTAGTAAACACATAGAAATATTTTGAAAATATCACTGCATTCCAAACGTAAATGTCTTTAATTTGAGACCATTTGCAGACTGTTGCTTTAAGAAATGGCAGTTACAAGTGAAATTGCATGCGTTAATTTTCGAGTATTTTTTAGCTGAAGGCATAAATACTGAAAAGGTGACCCCTTGGAAGCAACAAACACAAAAAAGAGAGAAAAGTAGTTTATTGAGCGTATTATGAGAGGTAATTATAAGATGCAAAACCTCTCATGCCTCCTAGCACCGGCTTAAGCGATATTCTACTTTAAAGAAACACAGAAAGAGCTTGATGATCCCAAAGGATAACAATACTGATTTGTACTCGGTTTTATTGAGTCTGTTCGTGAGAGGTAATTATAAGATACAAAACTCTCACGCCTCCTAGCTCCGGCTTACGCTATATTCTACTTTAAAGCAACACAGAATGGGCTTGATGATCCCAAAGGACCAGTATATAAAAGCACTACTGATTTGTAGTCGGGGCGATTTTTTACGCCGCCACACAGCACTAAACAAACGCTAGTGTGAATGTCAATAAATACTGAAAAGGTGATCCCTTGGAAGCAACAAACACACAAAAAAAGAGAGAACAGTAGCAGACTTGGTTTTATTGGGTCTGTTCATGAGAGGTAATTATAAGATGCAACACCTCTCACGCCTCCTAGCACCGGCTTAAGCGATATTCTACTTTAAAGCAACACAGAATGGGCTTGATGATCCCAAAGGACCAGTAAATAATAACACTGCTGATCTGTAGCCGGGGCGACTTTTTACGACCGCCACACAGCACTAAACAAAGCTAGTGTGAATGTCAATAAATATTGGAAAGGTGATCCCTTGGAAGCAAAAAACAAAAACAAGAGAGAAAAGTAGCAGACTCTGGTTTATAACATATCATGTATGATTTAACATTCCCTGTAACATTTCCTTTGTTACTTTTGTAAATGATGTCCACGAGCAAAGTTGGGGATATATGGCATCATTGCATGGAGAAGTGTTAACATTACAAGTTGTGGATCTGTTTCCGGTCGGGAATGTTTGGGTTATTGATCAGCCTTTGGAAAAAACGATAGCTTCATCCAATAAATTTGATTCGACAACAAGCGGTTCCAACAGTACTATTCATAATTTTGATAGAGCATCATCAAAAAAAAATTGACCAATCAGTGACCAGAAATAAGACATACAATACATTCTGCTAGGTGATAAACTCGATCTTTATCCATGATGTTCAACCAAGTTTACTGTCAAAATTATTGTATCTACAGTGTGATTCTTTTAAAGCCCTGCATTCATGCAAATTGATTCAATATATGTATCTTTTAAAATCTAAATCTTGAGAATTATCGTCATTTTACTCTGCCAAAGATTTTTGTTTTACTATAGAACCTAAGGATAAAAACCGAGTAACACATATTTTATCAACTACTGAAAATAAAATAAAATCTCAACATCTCTGCAATGGAAAATTATGAATAACTATTGACTAAGCGTAAGTAATTACTTTGCGTGTTCATGTAACGACATTTGTTTTTGCCATGTAATATATAGAATCTGGTCACAGCGAACTGGCTTAATTAAACACCTTGATGGGCTATGCCCATCTCGGTGTTTAAATAACCAACGAGCTGATACAGACTATATCTTTTTTGTAGCATGGTGTACTTAGTAGAACTGTGACGTCCATACTTTAAATTCCTCTATCTGGTAGTTGTAGTAAGGTATAGCCACGCTCCGTTAGTTACCCTAAATTAAACGAGTTAATGCTTTGCATTCATCAAAGGAAATGTCACCGACCATGTAATGCCTTGTAACAAGTTGAACAAATGTTGGACGTACTGTGCATACTTTGGATAATACTCCTTTTTTTTATATATCAATTCCTTATAGGTCTATATCATTGCTTTAAAGGGTATGTAGCGCCACGGCCAAACAAGCTTTATTACTGAGAGTTCTGAAAAACTTGGAAGAAGGTGAAAGAATTATCAAAATCGGATGATAAATAAAAAAGATATGACCATTTAAAGGTTGTTCTAAAACGAATATGGGAGCCGCCATTTTTAGAACTATGACATCATAGTTCCAAATAACCATATATGGAATATTGATCAAAATCATTTAAAGCAAAGAAAGTCGCTGCAAATGAATGCAAAATACTTTACTGGTAATATAAAGCATTATTGCCATTAAGTATACATATTTTTCATAAAGTAGCTGTCATTTTTTTCCTATTAATCAGTAATTTTTCATATTTATAAATATTCCATATATGGTCATTAGAACTGTGATGTCATAGCTCTCAAAATGGCGGCTTCCATATCCGTTTCAACAGAACCTTCAAATAATCATTACTTCTTTGTTTATCATCCGATTTTGGAAATTCTTTCACCTTTATTCATTTTTTTCAGAACTCTCAATAATAAAGATAGTTTGGCTGTGGCGCTACATTCCCTTTAATATCCCTATCCATGAAAAAAACTAGCAAGCAAAATATTCTTTCTAATCTACCGTTCTTACTAATCGATATCCTGGATTAACTTTACCGCGGACAAATTCGCTCGCTGCGAACATACTGACACTTACTTGAGGTCCAGTATGTCAATATAAAGTTCATCCTTCCTCTCACCCCCATATGAGGTTGCTGTCCTAATAATATAAATATAGAATAATATGACATGTTTACGAGACGTAACTCCGCCCCTACCCCGCATTTCCTTTCCTTATAGTTTTGCAAAGTCCCGTCTTTTAGAACGTACCCCCACTGAATACTCTCTACAAAAGAGAACAATCCCAAAATCGGGAAAATGATAATTAAAATCGAAGCAGAACATAATGTCACTGAAGAGAAGTTTTCGAAAGAAATTTATCCTCAGGTTCATATATCATTAATTTCTTAATGTTACATACTATATATCTATATTCGGGTAACTCCAAACCCCTTCTGTGGACCTATTAATTGCGCTTCTAATCTGACATTGGGGGTAATATAAATTATTTTGGTACCTGGTGGCCCGGTTAGTTCCGATGATGTGCAACTCGGGCCCCCAGTCATCTCGGCCCCTAGTCATCTCGGCCCCGATTTGGTCAACTCGGCCCCCATATGGAATTTTATATAGTCATCTCGGCCCCCTAACACGGACCCCACAGTTTTATATATTGTTTATGTTAGATAAATAAACTGTTGACTATTTTTGTTGGGCCGTGTATATTTTACAAAAGTTTTTTTTATATTATCTTCTACTACATATATATCTTCTACTACATATATATGGGGGCCCGAGTTGACTATGGGCCGAGTTGACCATTTATTTTACAGGGGGGTCGAGTTGACTATTTTTTGGGGACCGTGTTGACCAAATAGGGACCCAGTTGACCAGGGGCCGGGCTGACTAGAGGCCGAGTTGACTGTATATTATCAGTTGGTTGAACACTCTACCTGTAAACAAGGAGTCCGGGTTCAAATGCCGTACCGGCCGCACTTCTCCTCTATGATTTACTTCAATGGCGATGAGGATAATTCAGTGAACGAAGGATAGCACTTTCTGAGAGACCAGAAGAGCTGGCTCAGCACCTTAAAGGTGATATTGGGTACTAAGTTGGACTGTTTAGATAAGTTGGTAGAGTGGAAAACCTTGTTACCTAGCAATACAGTGTTGACATTTTTTTGCCATAATATTAAATTGTCTGTCCCACTTTTTGTCCATTAAAATCTTAAGTTTTTTATTCAATTTTCATGAAACGTCATAGGAAGTATCAGCATGATGTAATATAGTAGTGGATATTATCAGGATGTTCCAGTTGAATGATTTTTTCCAGAGTTACAGGATTTTGATTTTTTTCAAATCAAAAGCTTGGCCACTCAACTCCTACATTTTTCGTTTTGTTTCTTGAACCTTTATAGGAAGTATAACAGTGATGTCAAGTAGGCCTTTTTCTACTATTCTCACGGGTCCGACTATCGGACCCGTTCCCAATGCCAAATATAGTTGTTTTTTCCCAATTCTGAAATAAAATTCCCCATTTATTTTTTTTATATTATTTTTTTTACAAAGTCAGGTCAAATATACAAATGTTTACAAGGAAATACTATAAAAATAACAATATTTAAATCATGTATCATGTATTGAAACCAGGCAATTAAAACAACCTGATATTTATGTACAACTAACTTATGAAAATTCCCAATTTGAGGCGTAAAGCGATTAAATTTGTTCCCAATTGGGCAAAATTTACGGCGTAAATTTTCCCAATTTGTCCAGGGTCTTTTTCCCAAAATGGGCAGAAAAAGGCCTGTCAAGTAGGGCATATTGTCAGGACATTCCAGTTGAATGATATTCAGTAAGAAACAAGAATAAAAACACAGAACAGGACTTAATCTAAAGGTGCTTAACTCACAGGTTACTACCGGTAGTCTTAGAAAAATTTAAACAGTTATAAACATAAAAGTTTTATGTATGCTCCGTTTGTTTTTTGTTGTTTTTTTTCGGAGACTTTGATGTTTTTCAAATATAAAGCTTGTCCACTCTACTCCATTTTTCATCCAGTTGTATTTCATTACGTGATCCCGCCTTAATTCCATTAAGCGATGGGAAAGCTTATATTAGCAGGATTGTATAACAGATATTTCAACAATAGAACACATTAAAAAAAATCTAGTAATAAGATAATAATATACAAACTTTTTAAACCGAGATTAAGGTTTTATTTCATACCCCAGCCAACCCCGTTTTCGCTTCTTGGAGAAGGGGTTGGATGGGGTATAAAAGTTAATACTCGGACCACGTTATGTTACATGTGTACCTTTATTCAGGGAGTAACCATTGGTTTTACCAATTTCTTGTTATATTTGTTAGAGGAGGCCTGTGTTGATGAGAGGATTAGACGTTGGTTGTTGCACAGAAAAATGGACGCATGAATATCTGGCAGAGAAAGGAGGAGATAAAGAAGTCAAAGTGCATGTCTCACAAACACCGCAAATGGACTTCATCAACAAAAACTTCATCTACAGGTACCACTGAACTTTATCTAGAAGTTGGCATGTATGTTGGAGATGGATTAACTCAGTGGTTTTGTTACCTGCGAGTCCTGCTTCTAGGACTCATTATATATGCTAGTGACTCACAGTTAAAAAAATATGTGCATTCACAGGACGCATAGAAATACCATCGAGGATTCCCATAGTTCTATTATAATGGCGTGCACCTATTTTCCATATCACTGTTTCTTTTTAAAATATTGGGGTATATCTCCCAGCAATAGAAAGCCAGTCTAACCAATTATAATTACGGTTGCAAAAGTTCGTTAATTTAGATTCATTCTTTCAGTTTGTTTTGACAGACAAGCACATGTTCTTCCGGTAAATGCTGAGCATTTACAGAGCATAAAATTCCACAAAAGAAAATATGTGAAAATGATGAAATGGACTTATCTGAAGTATATCTACAGAAGATTCGGTTGATCTGGGGTTGTTTTGCTGTTGCTCTTTCTAAATGTTTGAAAATCGGCAAAAGTAGTAAATTCAGATGGTATATATTTTGGACAATATTTAATCTGGAACACATAAGGTCCTCTTTGGTCTTTAAAATTATGGAACTACCAATATTAAAGGCCGCCCAAGTTGAGGAAAGATTTAGGAAGTCGAAAAAAGAAAAAAAAATTCACAATGCGTCTTGCATTTTGTGAGTTGTCTTTACTCTCCAGATCATTGCCATTTTGTCAGTTGTCTCTACACTCCAGATCATTTTCATTTTGTCAGTTGTCTCTACACTCCAGATCATTTTCATTTTGTCAGTTGTCTTTACTCTCTAGATCATTGCCATTTTGTGATTTGTCTCTATTTTCCTGATCATTGCATTTTTTGAGTTGTTTTTACTCTCTAGATCATTGCCATTTTGTCAGTTGTCTCTATGCTCCAGATCATTGACATTTTGTGATTTGTCTCTATTCTCCTGATCATTGCATTTTGTGAGTTGTTTTTACTCTCTAGATCCTTTTCATTTTGTCATTTGTCTCTATGCTCCAGATCATTGACATTTTGTGATTTGTCTCTATTCTCCTGATCATTGCATTTTGTGAGTTGTTTTTACTCTCTAGATCATTTTCATTTTGTCAGTTGTCTCTACTCTCCAGATCATTTTCATTCTGTCAGTTTTATCTACTCTAGGTCATTGTCATTTTGTTAGTTGTCTACTCACGAGGTCATTGCCATTTTGTGATTTGTCTCTACTCTCTAGTTCATTGCCATTTTGTGATTTGTCTCTGTGTTTCAAGATCATTGTTACATGAATTTTGTCAGTTGTCTATTCTCTAGATCATTGCCATTTTGTGATTTGTCTCTAATCTCTAGTTCATTGCCATTTGTCCAGATCATTGCCATTTTGTGATTTGTCTCTAATCTCTAGTTCATTGCCATTTGTCCAGATCATTGCCATTTTGTGATTTGTCTCTAATCTCTAGTTCATTGCTATTTGTCCAGATCATTGCCATTTTGTGATTTGTCTCTAATCTCTAGTTCATTGCCATTTGTCCAGATCATTTCCATTTTGTGATTTGTCTCTACTCTCGAGACCATGGCCACTTTGTGATTTGTCTCTGTATTCCAGATCATTGCCATTTTGTGAATTGGTGAGAAGAGCAGCTAGAGACAAACAAGAAGAGTTCTTCATTGACGAGGTATAAACCATAGTTTAGTATTTCACTAGAAATTATTATTAGTTATTTGGACTAAAGAGAGGGGACTTAAGATCACATTCCCTGCATGGGAATTGTAGTTTCCAACTGAGCTAGATTGGTATTCACGATATTCAGATATTGATGCAGAACATTTATAATTCCCATAACACAAGTCACATTTTTGAAACAAATTAAACATATTCTGCAGGACATAATCTTGACTGTAAAATCCTTGTGTTTTATGTGCGAGCCAAATAATATGATGGTACTGCTAATAGAAAATGCAAATCCAAGAATACAAAATAAAGATTACTGTGCCAAATTTAAATTTAATCAATTGCTTTTAGGTCAGTGAATTTGATTTACCTCGAAAATTACAGAAGTTATTCTGTCACCAGTTGTTTTGTGTTGCAGATGGAGAAGTGCTACTTACGGGCTTATGAGATGATCTGAATTTCAATGGTGTTTTACGTAATTTTTAGCACATGTTATGCCATTTATGATAGTTGATTTGTTTGTGGTAGGAGCAGACCACCCATTTTTTCTGGGTAGAACCAGTACTGTATACCTCGCGCCATCCATAAGAATCGACACTCTCATTGGGATTCGAACCTGCAGTGATGAAGATATGAGAGGACCCAAGGACAGCCATTGCAGATATCAGATAGTTATTGTTCCATCACCTGTTGTTTTGTGTTTCAGACGGAGAAGTATTACTTGCGAGCGCTAGGAGAGGACCCAAGGAAAGACATTGCAGATATCAGATAGTTCTAGTTCCATCACCCGTTGTTTTGTGTTTCAGACGGAGAAGTATTACTTGCGAGCTCTATGAGAGGACCCAAGGAAAGACATTGCAGATATTAGTTAAGTTCCATCACCTGTTGGTTTGTGTTTCAGACGGAGAAGTATTACTTGCGAGCTCTAGGAGAGGACCCAAGGAAGGACATTGCAGATATCAGATATCAGTTTCCTCAACTCTCACAAGATATCAACTTTCCAAACTTCTTTCCAGCAAACAAGTTCTTCTCAAGTGTCTTCAGAATTGCCTCCCGCGGACTGCAGCTCTGGACACATTACGATGTAGGTGTAACATTATAAAGGAGATAAAAATGGTTTTGTATCATTCCAAGTTAAAAGTAAATTATTTTTTTTTACTCCAATCGTGTTACTCATAGCATGACAGATTAACATTTTAACCTTCATTTTTAGCTGATTTACAGCAAATATTTCTCTTGTTATGCTCCCACCACCGAATGGCGAGGGGGCATATAACGTTAGCAATGTCTGTCCGAGCGTCCGTCCTTCCATCCGTCGCAAAAAGTTTTTGTGTCTATCTCCTTCTACAGATTTCAACTGATAGTTTTAAAGTTTGACAGGATGCTTACTTATGATGTCAAGATGTGCATATTGATTCGGCGTCAAAATCGACCTTGTATTATAAGAGTTACAGCCGTTTTCTTCAAATTTTATGTTTTCAACCGATTGTTACGAAACTGTACTGGATGCTTACCTATGATGTCAAGAAGTGCATATCAAATCGGCGTCAAAATCGACCGTCCTTTTTTTGTCAAATTTTAACATTTTCCGCTGACTGTTTTCAGTGGGGGCATCCGTGTCCCATGGACACATTCCTAGTTTTCTTGAGCATTCTAGCGAATTATCTATCTTGTCAAACTATAAGAGAGTACTCAACGCCATCTTGGGCCTCTTGGTAATATTGTTTGGTCAAATAAAACGAAATCAAAACAATTAGAGATTAGTTACATCTTTGATATCATTGTTTGGGATGATTTTACTTGTCATTTTGATTTTCTGTAAATACTGGTAAAGTTAACTTGTAGGGTTTCATTTCTAGGTGATGGACAACTTCTTGATACAAGTTCAGGGTCGTAAGCGTGTGGTACTATTCAGCCCTAGCTCTGTTAACTGCCTCTATATGACTGGTAAGACCCGATTACACATTATAATCAGTTTTTAAATATTTCCCGCCACTGGCTTTGGAGCATGTGCAACTTCTTCACATCTTTATAATTCTTCATCAAAGTCAACATTTGTTCAGCTATTGACAAAATCAGCTTTTAATATCATTTTAGAAAAGGTGAAGGTTGCAATCTGGGTTCAAAAGAAATTTAATCAGTGGCATGGTATTTTTTGTCTCGTCTTTGAAGAAGGTGGCAAGAAATAGGCATCACTTCGTGACTGCGGCGTAGGTGGCGGCATCAACATTTACATAAAAGTTTTGCGTTGAAGATTTTCGAATTCTAATATCTTCAACACTGCTTATTCGAATGCATTCTGACTTTGCATATGTCTTGTGTTCCATCAGTGTTATCCAGACACACATGTTCCATAACTCTGTATTGCAATTAATCAACATTATGGACCTTACTTCTACTTAGAAATTAATTAAGTCCGGTCCCTGTTAGGCATCGGCGAACACTTTTTTTCCTGTAACTTCTTTAATATTGAATAAATGAAACGAGTTTGGTACAAGCTTATTGCCATTTTAAATCATATTGGTTGAACACGTTTGGTAAAATCAAAAAGAGGTCAAGATTCTATTCTCAATTAATTGGTACAATTATTGGTAATGAAAAAGCATTATCTGGAAATCTAGCTGGTTAAAACATATTTTTATTGATTTATATGTATACTGATAAAAACCGAATAAAGTACATGTAAGTGAACTTGTTGAATATGTTAAAGAAGCAAGGGAAATAGATAAAAACTCAGTTAACTAAGCATTACTTTTGGAAATATACTGGGTAAACTAGAGGATTATTGGTCAATAAACAAGACTAGGACCTAAAATGACATACAAATCACCTCCAGTCCCTTTCAAGTGTGTGTGTGTATTCTTACAGGTGACAAGTCTGAAGTTCTGGACATAGACAAGGTAGATGAGGACAAATATCCACTGTTCTCCCAGGCACAGCGGTACGAGGTGTACCTAGAGGCAGGCGATGTTCTCTTTATACCAGGTAGTGTATATCTGTCTTGAGGTACATGTCACAGTATGTTGGAGAGGGAAGCCAGCTTATTTCTCTAGAAATTAAATTACATGGGATTTTACTTCCCATTAACAAATCATTATAAAAATCTTTCATGGTTGAATTGAATTGTGTTTTAAGGCGCACCAACATATGGTGCCTAACGGGAATGAACGCGTCATGTTCATCCTCCATTTACATCAAGATAAAATATGGAGAATGGGCCTAGAACCTTCTTACTTGCAGAACTGTAGTAGACACTTCATTTACGATGGAGCCACGTTTCCACGTTTGCATACGCAGTGTCCTGACAAAGACCTTAAATGAGCATGATAAAAAATGACAAAATGAATATGAATTGTGTCTCCTACCCCTCAGCATGTGACGGTGTGTTTGTGAGCTACAGTGGTTGTATTCTACCCAGGCAACCACACGGGGGATCTTTCATGGTTTTACGTCCCATTAACACATCATTATAAGAATCCTTCATGGGTATCCAGTGAAGATCAGGAATTTTCAACATGAGGTATAATTGTTTTATCGGCTGTGCTGAAGTTTCTACTAAAACATTTAACGAGGTTAGGAATTTCCGAACCAGATAACTGTAATTGATTATTTTTTTTATGGGATGGTGTGTTGTCCGTCTTCCGTTGTCCGTCGTCTGTTAACTTTTCTTCAAACGACTTCACCTCAGAAACCGCTTGGCTAATTTTGACCAAACTTCACATGGATGATCCTTAGATGAATGCTTTTTAGATTTGTTAAAATTAGGTCAGCGCTACATCCAAGATGGCTGCCATTACCATATATGGTCGAAACCTTAAAAAATCTTCTTCTCCAGAACGGCTGGACAGATTTCAACAGTTTTTCTTTTAAAATGATCGCCAAGGCCTAGACTATCAAGATTGTTCAAATAAAGTCCCCGGGGTCAAAAATGGCCGTGCCCCAGGGTCCAAAGTTTGTATATTGAGGTTTTGCATGTTTTTCATATAGACATATAGGAAAAAACTTTAAAAAATCTTCTTCTCTGAAACCACAAGGCACAGAGCTCTCTTGTATTACATGTAGCATCAGCTTATGGTCCTCTACCAAGTTTGTTCAAATGGTGACCCTGGGGTCAAATTTGTCCCCGCCCCGGGGGTCACAGTTTTACATAGACTTATATAGGATTTTTTTTTAAAAATCTTCTTCTCGGAAACTACAACAGCCAGAGGTTTGATATTTTGCATTTACTATAAGCTTATGGTCCTTTACCAAGTTTGTTCAAATGGTGACCCTCAGGTCACATTTGGCTCCGCCCCAAGGGTCACGTTTTACATAGACATGTATAGGGAAAAACTTAAAAAATCTTCTTCTCTCAAACTGCAAGAGCCAGAGGTTTAATATTTTGCATTTGCTATAAGCTTGTGGTCCTCTACCAAGTTTGTTCAAATGGTGACCCAGGGGTCACATTTGGCCCCACCCCGGGGGTCACAGTTTTACATAGGCTTGTATAGGGAAAAACTGAAAAAAATCTTCTTCTCTGGAACCACATGGCACAGAGCTCTCATGTATTACATGTAGCATCATAAGCTTATGGTCCTCTACTAAGTTTGTTCAAATGGTGACCCTGGGGTCAAATTTGTCCCCGCCCCGAGGGTCACAGGTTTACATAGACTTGTATAGGATTTTTTTTTTTAAATCTTCTTCTCGGAAACTACAACAGCCAGAGGTTTGATATTTTGCATTTACTATAAGCTTATGGTCCTTTACCAAGTTTGTTCAAATGGTGACCCTCAGGTCACATTTGACTCCGCCCCAAGGGTCACGTTTTACATAGACATGTATAGGGAAATACTTAAAAAATCTTCTTCTCTCAAACTGCAAGAGCCAGAGGTTTAATATTTTGCATTTGCTATAAGCTTGTGGTCCTCTACCAAGTTTGTTCAAATGGTGACCCAGGGGTCACATTTGGCCCCACCCCGGGGGTCACAGTTTTACATAGGCTTGTATAGGGAAAAACTGAAAAAAATCTTCTTCTCTGGAACCACATGGCACAGAGCTCTCATGTATTACATGTAGCATCATAAGCTTATGGTCCTCTACTAAGTTTGTTCAAATGGTGACCCTGGGGTCAAATTTGTCCCCGCCCCGAGGGTCACAGGTTTACATAGACTTGTATAGGATTTTTTTTTTTAAATCTTCTTCTCGGAAACTACAACAGCCAGAGGTTTGATATTTTGCATTTACTATAAGCTTATGATCCTTTACCAAGTTTGTTCAAATGGTGACCCTCAGGTCACATTTGGCCCCGCCCCAAGGGTCACATGTTTTACATAGACATGTATAGGGAAAAACTTAAAAAATCTTCTTCTCTGAAACTGCAAGAGCCAGAGGTTTAATATTTTGCATTTGCTATAAGCTTGTGGTCCTCTACCAAGTTTGTTCAAATGGTAAACCAGGGGTCACATTTGGCCCCACCCCGGGGTCACAGTTTTACATAGGCTTGTATAGGGAAAAACTGAAAAAAATCTTCCTTCTCTGGAACCACATGGCACAGAGCTCTCATGTATTACATGTAGCATCAGCTTATGGTCCTCTACTAAGTTTCTTCAAATGGTGACCCTGGGGTCAAATTTGTCCCCGCCCCGAGGGTCACAGTTTTACATAGACTTATATAGGATTTTAAAAATCTTCTTCTCGGAAACTACAAGAGCCAGAGGTTTGATATTTTACATTTATTATAAGCTTATGGTCCTTTACCAACTTTGTTCAAATGGTGACCCTGGGGTCACATTTGGCCCCGCCCCAAGGGTCACATGTTTTACATAGACATGTATAGGAAAAAAACTTAAAAAATCTTTTCTCGGAAACTGCAAGAGCCAGAGGTTTAATATTTTGCTGTTGCTATAAGCTTATGGTCCTTTACCAATTTTTTTCAAATGGTGAGCCTGGGGTCACATCTGGCCCCGCCTCGCGGGGGTCACAGTTGTACATCAATGCTTGTTTTAAATTTTTAATTATTTTTTTTTTTTTTAATTTTTTTAATTTATTTTTTTTTTTCATTTATTTATTTATTAATTTTTCATATATTTTTTTTTTTAATTTTTTTTTTTTTTAATTTTTTTTTTTCCCATTTTTTTTTTCTTATTTTTATTTCATTTTTTTATTTTCATTTTTTCATATTTTTTTTTCATTTTTATTAACTTGGAAAACCAGCCAGATCGGACCAGTAATGGCGGAGTTATGGCTATATTTTGCCTCTTTAAGACGATAGTCACTTGCTTAATTGATGTCATAAGAGCCATATTAGCCAGTAGAGCGTCCACAGGCCCTCTTGGGCCTCTTGTTTTTTTGCATACCGTTGACATTTTGTGTGTTGCCTCGCTAACTACCAACATTTAACATGTTTATTTACACAGTGACATCTTGGAACTGTTGACATTATTGACATCATTGACATTTATCTGCCCCCAAGTGTAAGATCAGGCTATTCATCACTCATGCAAAACACGGTTAACCTTATCTGGTTATCCAAATGGAGGGGCCATATTGTAATCGCACCGTCCATAACCATCAGCCATAACATTGAAAGTACTGAAGGGATTGCCATGAAATTTCACATAATTGCTTTTCACGAGAAGGTGTGTCGCTTGCATGAATCGGGTCGGTACCTTAAAGGTCAAGGTCACACTTAGAGGTCAAATGAGTAAACCTTTTCGGGGGCATTTGTCACTTTTGTGACATTTCTTGTTATCTGTTCGCTAAATAATAAAGACGACTATATCATATACCTATAGTTACTTCTAGAAGACCACAAACTACTTCCTTTGTTTCTTTCAGCTCTGTGGTTCCACAATGTAATATCTCTGGAGTTCGGTGTGGCTGTTAACGTTTTCTGGAAACATTTAGATGACAAAATGTACGACACAAAAGACACGTACGGTAATAAGGACCCACATCCTGCAACACGTGCATTCCAGATAGTTGACAGAGCTATCAAGACATTAGAGGAGTTGCCGGATTCGTACAGAGAATTTTATGCCAGGAGATTGATCGATAGAATAGAGAAAAAAGTTTTACGGGACTTCCCAACATGATATTTACAAATTGTTTTAACTAATAAAATATGGTAAATTTTGTAAAATGACTTTTTTCACTTTTTGAAATATAAGGCCCAGATCGGCCTGAAATGTTTGTCTGATAATGTTTAAATTGACACAGGCTAGTAGCTTTACATGACTAGGAGTTCTGTATGTCTGTTCATAATTTTCTGATCGTACAATTTCATTGTGAACCCTTGGCATAACTTTTTACCAGAACTTTATTAAACAAAATTTATTTTCTACTTGTACAAAACACTACAGCAACTAACAGTAGTTTCTGAGAATAAAATTCTCGAACTTGCCTGGATAGCCTATATGATGCCAACTGACCCACAAGGACTAAAGTTGTTGATGACCCCAAGGACTTCATTTTAAGTCAGCTCCTTTTGCAACCTATATATAATACTCTATGAATAAAACTAGTGCAGTAAAAGTAGTTTTAGAGAAGATCTCTAAATAAATAATGTTCCTCTGATTTGTAAGCCGAAAGCTCAATGTTGGTATCCCTTTTCGTCCATGATGAACTTTTGTTTTAAACAACTTCTCAGAAATCAGTTTTGACCAAACTTCACATGGATCTCAAGCTTGTTAAAATTAGTTCAGCCATTACTATAAACTATCGAATATCAAAAAATCTTCTCAAGAACCACTAAACAGCAGGGTTGTCAGTCCTGTCTGTACATACGTCGCTTCGCGTCTGTGCTGTAATAGATGGTCCCAATTCAGAAATTTGACAATTATTCAGCACAAGAAGACATTGTGTCGCATACAACTCCCATCCTCCTCTGGTCAAGGTCGCGGTGAAGGTCAAACTTGTGTGTGGGCCATAACTCGGCATGGAATGATTGGATCAGATAGATACTTGACAGGATTGTTCACGGCATGGAAACTGTGCCATTCCCGCCAAGCTAGTCAAAAATCAAGGTATTGGCGAAGGTCAAACACAATCTCAGTCGCTTTCATGTCTGGGCTATAACTCTCAACGGATGTTCCAATTTCAAATACATTCGACAGAAATATTCAGGACAAGACGATGTGTCGAGGTGAATGTGAAATGTCGAAATCTGTCAGTCTGCTTTCTTGTCCAGGTGTAACTTTTTAATGGATGTTCCAAATTCAATAATATTTAGCAGCAATACTCAGCACAAGAAGTCATGTCATGAATGAAATCAACTGAAATGACGATGGTTGCAAAGAAAAGGATTTATAAGAAAATCTTTACTTTCGCTTGGACGCAATTTCATGAACATGAGAATAAATAAGAGACCCAGTGATTCATGAATTTTGAATTGGGGTTTTACGGCGCACCAACACAAGAACGGTTATATGGCACTAAACACGGATGAAATGCCAGGCTCATCCTCCATTTACATCTAGATCAAATATGGAGAATGGGCCTAGAACCTTCTAACCTGCAGAGTTGCTGCAAATTCTATTGTAGACACTCCATTTACGATGGAGCCACGTTTCCACATTTGCATATGTGGTGTCATGAAGAAGATCTTTAATGTGCATGATAAAAAAATGGCAAAATGAACATTAAGTTAAGATCACACAGAAATAAAAGTGATCCACAGTATTAGGCAACCCCTAAATGTTAACCATAAACAAACTAAGTTTCATCAGGAGGAAAAGTACAAGCATAAACCAATCTTTATTAAAATTTATTTCATTTTAGATTGTACATAATTTGACATATACTTACATCATACTTTTGTATCATGTATAACAAATAACAAGACTAACATTGGTTTTAATACATGTAATAAGCATTTTATAACATTTGTATATTTCTTACAATTACTTTTTTCCTTTTTATTTGATGCACAATTTATCAAAATGATAACAGATACACATACACATACATGTAAAAGTAATGAAATGTGTATATACTTGTGTTATTTTACTAAAGGAAAAAATAAACTTAACTCGGGAATTTCCGCTATATAATGTATGTACCGCACACGTAATTACATGATATATTCTAGAGAAATCCCCAAAGATGTTCTGTAAAAAAAGGATTGCAGCTAGTTAGAGAAAGGACTAAACTGTCCTTCTTTTTAAAACACTTTGTTACACAAAATTTATAAATGTTGAAGTTCCGCTTTGAAAATTTCAGCCATTTCTGTACTGTATTTAATGTAAAGAGATTGCAAAATTCTACATCCCAAGTTTGATCACCCTAAGTTTGATCACCTGCCTGAGCCAAACGCATACTCTATCAATAATGAAGCTTTGAAGGGATAACACTTAGAGTTTTACGTGTTGTTTTAGTGTTTTTTCCAGGAAAAGTCTGATGTAGCCATGTACCATTTGATTTACAGCAGCATACTTTACATACAATATATAGAGGAAATTCCCGAGTTGTGTTTATTTTTTTCCTTCAGTATATTATGTATAAATGGCAAAATAAAAACTGCAACACAGGAGGGAATTACAGCCTTGTTGTCATTGTATAACTAACAGGTATTAAATCTTAACCCGCTACTTACATATAATGGACGGTTCTTTCTTTGAATTAAGACCATTCCATTTATGTGACAAAGGGGTGTTTTGGGGGGAAATGACGGATCAGCAGCCAGACAGTGTAAACCGTGATCAGCCTGCGAGCTGATCTGGGTTTACAATGGACGCAAAGGCTATTATAGTCGTGCTTGGCGGATTAAGGGTTAACAAAAGTAGGGTAGATTTGTTATAGCACTTTTATTATATTTCTGGAGGATAAGGAGCGTGTAAAAAGAAAATTCATTATCACACATTTTTAACTAACTTTGGAAGACTAACTAAGCCTTGACTGAAATAAACTAGGGTTCTACAAAACACTTACAGAATTTATTAAATTTATGGTAATTTGTTAGGATCTAGTCTTAATTACAAGTTTACATCATGGAACGGATACAAAATGGATGATAAAATGAAATAAATATATAATTCAACGGGTCAGTTAGATTATCAAAAAAGTATTCTTTCACTCAATGGGAGGTGTGATTTAGTTTGTTCACTCATTTTCATCTGAATGTTAACTGTAACAAACATATTACAAGAAACAAGGATGAGTTTTAATACAACAGGATTATTACTAGAAAAACGCGTCTAGAAGCTTGTATCACCTCAAGTGTAAATGCGGTATTTGCAGGATCTCACGAGAGGCTTTAGCGTCGAGTGTGATTCTGCCATTATGACATATTCACAAGAGGTGACGAAAGCTTTCAGGCCTAATATTCATCAAACTTTTGAGCACAAGAATCGGACTCGGACTCAAAATCTCATTTTTTTAAATTCCAAATAAAAACAATTATACAAGCAAATTACTATATTTACTTACAGAAACGAGTAATTTTAAAGGTAATTTAACAGAAAATGTCTGAAAATCACAAATTTTACCCATACTTTTGTGTTGATAGCGTTTTCAAAAAAAATAGATTTTGAGTCCGAGTCTGATTCTTGTGCTCAAAAATTGGATGAATTTAGGCCCAGGACATGTAACTATAATGATCCTTTCACTATATACCTTCATAAGAATCCTTGTAAAGTATAAAATATAACACCGTCGACTAGTTAAACACACGTCGTTTACGCCAGCCGAGTGATACCGGCATGTTAAAACAACAGGACATGATAAATACACTACGTACATCTATTTTTAGTTGGTTAGTGACACATAAATCTATTTCTAATAGTGATACAGTATCAGAAAACAGAAGTGATACAGGTTTTTGTATTCTGTTGTCAGAAAATGAGAGTACAAGATAATAAATAAGAACTAGCACTTAAAACATCCTGGAATTCACCTGAAACCGACCCCTCGACTGAAACATTCCCATTAAAGATGTGAATACATTTAAACAACGTATTCACAATCTCATAGGAATTGTTGCAGTACAGACGGGCGATCGATTTCAACATTAACTTTCACACAGTCTTCAATTAGATAATGTAATTGAATTGAATTGGGGTTTTAAGGCGCACCAACACATGAAAGGTTATATGGCGCCTAACAGGAATGAACATCTTGCTCATCCTCCATGTACATCGAGATAAGATATGGAGAACGTGCCTAGAACCTTCTCACCCTGAACTGCAGAGTTGCAGGGGTCATGATGAAGACCTTCAATGAGCATGAACAAAAAATGATGAAATGAACATGAATTTGGGTGGGGTTCTACCCCTGTGCCCCTCCAACGGGATCTGCAGATAATGTAAAATTTGGTAGTAATTAGTAACCATTGAAAGTAAAAATTTGACAATAACTCACCTCTTTAAACATTTGGTATTGACATTTTTTGTTTTGATACTATAGGTGTTAATACATATTTAAAACTAAAATATGAACAAAAGCATGAGTATCCCTATCATTTCTTACGTATACTACATTACTGACATCAGCAATCTAAACTATCCATACCTATACACGGTAACTACGGTAACTGGACAACATGACTCGAGGGGTGATTGATTATAAGAATCATGGCAATCCGGTGAAGATAGGGAATTCCAACCCGAGGTATACGTGTTTCTATCGGAACCGAGGTTCTGCCGAGGTTCCGATTAATACACTTCTACCGTGGGTTGAAATTCCCTATCTGAACCGAATACCCATGATAATTCTTTTTCTTTCATATCGGAGATATATTGTGCATTGAGACGGACAGCTACTAACGTTTTGCATGTTTTCCTGTATACCGGATGTTGGTACGCGCGACTTTTATCTTTACCCATAAAGGTAAGACCTCCATAAAAAACGTGGATAGCCTTATCCGGTATGCAAGAAAAACTATTGTAACTACATATAAATAAAGAAATCAGATACAATAGTTCCGCATTGAGCCATTGATTTGTAACACTGATTGTTTTGCAGGTATTTGGCTCATATTTGCTCTAATCAAGAAGAAACAACTTATAAAACATCATAATATATAATAATACATGAAATTGCAGTTGGCCATTGATATCATCTTACAATATACTGAAGACTATCAAATACCAATAACTAAAGACTATCAAATACCAACTAAAATGCAATAAATCGGATATTTGGTCTCGACAACAGCAGCATCTCTAACAAGTCTTGGCTTGATCACCAATGTCTTTACAATGACCCGAGATATGCAGTAGATTGAAAAGATTGCAAATTAATAATTGAAACTGGAGTTCCTTGTTGAGAATCTACATATTCATGGAAGACCTCATTGGCAAATTGTGACTTTTTTTAAAAACATCGGTTGTGTTTTACATCACTTTATGAATGAAGGTCTGGCTACATCAGGGCACGTGCAAAGTGGGGATTCATGAACACTTCCATTCCGCACTGATGCTTCTACATATGGACCAATATAGTTCATGTGTAAATGAACGAGGACAAATTAGTACACTCGGCGAGGTTTGGACTCTGGACCCCTTGCAGAGGAAGCGACCATTCTACCAATTGACACTAAAGCTAGCTCTGTAACCAGACAGTAACAACACGCTTAAAAACTTAAAAGATACCTCCTTCTTTAACTTGATATTCATCACCCACAAATATCACACAGATACCTCAGCTAAACAGCAGCCAACAGTAAATATCCTGGTCACGGCACCAGTGTAAATGGACGTGGAAAAATCTGTATCCTCAGCAGGGTTTAAACTCGAGACCCCTATCAGGTGAATTGAATTGAATTGGATTTTATAGTCGCACCAACAGCTAAGGTCATATGCCGACTTTCCAGCTTCCATTGGTGGAGGAAGACTCCAGGTGCCCCTCCGGGCAATTTTCGTGCACGGGCGGGCACCTGGGTAGAACCACCGACGTTCCGCAAGCCAGCTGGATAGCTTCCTCACATAAAGATTCCTAGGCCCCTGAGGGATCGAACCTACAGCGGTGAGGGGCAAGTGATTTCAAGTCAGAGACGTTAACCACTCGGCCACGGACGCCCCCCCCCCCCCCCCCCCACCCCCCCCTATCAGGTGAAGCTTACATTGTACCATTTGACCACAAAAGCTAGCTCTATGATCAGATAGTGAAAATGTGCTTATAAACCTTATAAACCTATATATTTACATACACCCCAACTGTAATTACCTACACGATTTATTGAATGTTTATCAGTTTGTATGGGTTAATGCATGGGTTAATGAAAGCAATTACGCTATAAATATATATGTTATAGGCTCTCATGGTAAAACATACTAAATATGCCACATGTACATATATATTTACAATGTGAACCTACAATGACCTCTGTATAGGACTATGCTTCCGGTTTACTACAACAAGACAGAACTTGGTGAGATCAGGCCTGGAATTCACCAACCATTCTTCAAACTATTCTTAGACAAGCTCAAGTACTCAAATTTTGTTCGCAAATATTCCCATGACCTTCAAAGATAAACACTCGTATGAAGTTGCTTTGTATTAATATTAATCATATGTATACATAGCAGCTTGTTATGAACATTTATACTTGAAACTTTTAGAAATATTTGTGATCAGAATTTGCATACTTGGGGCTCAAGTCTAAGAATATTCTCAAGAATGGTTGGTGAATTCAAGGCCAGGTATACAAAATCTACAACCGATCAAGTAAGTCTGGAAGGTCCTCAGCATAGCCAACTAAAATCGCGACACTGACAACAAAATTATCATTTTTGTTAGTGTATACACATTCTGCAATAAGTTTCAAGATGGCCACCTTGAATGTATAATTTAAGGACAGTGGTGAATGGTTATATGTTTACATGATGATACATCAGACAATATGATATTGCACCATTTACGACCGTCTGCTATCCCACGTCCAAGCGCCATTCACTTCAAGCTATAAGTCAAGCCATTTACATTTCCTATTATGGAGCCACGCAGCAATCACTATACCGTATTTCCCCTAATAATGGCGCCAAGTGCTATGCAAAATGCCAAGGGGCGCCGTTATAAAATGTAAAAATATTGTTTTTTTTAAGATTGACAATGTATTGAACATGTTGAATTTGAAGATTTTTTATTTATTTAAATTTGTGTTTTTTAAATGGTGTGTTGGTGGTAGGGGAGAGGGCTACATGTACTATTAGGGGCGGTGCTCTTAGAGGAAATACGGTATATCGTGACCCTATTATTTGTTTTGAAAAATTTGACCTTTCCATGCTGTTTTAGTAAAGGTCCACAGAACATTTTGGACAAATGCATATTATGTCTAGTCAGGATCGAGTATTTTGTAGAAATGTTTAGTTTTATATGATCACAGTGTGCCCCATTATTTCCAATTTCACATATCCTCAGCAGTTATGTATGGTAATAATTGCACATGGCATTTATTAGGCTAGATAGTATTTGTTAACAATAAATGCCCAATTCCCTAGCCATAGTGTATACACGACTGCACACGTCGATACAGACAAGGGTACACACGTGTAATTTTTTAACCAGGTGTCTGTACCAAATAACAAAATTTCCTACTATATAGTAGGAAAGGGGTTTATTGTTCTGTATTTTGATCATTTATATACTATACAATCTAGGATTTGTGTCTTCTTGTCATGGGAATAATTCTGTATGAAACATGAGTTTCTATATAAATGTTTCAATCCTCTTTTTATTTTCGACACAATGTTTCTCCTTGGCGGGCTTTTCTATTCCTCACTGATTATCTACATGAAACAGCAGGTTTTCTATGGTTACTGTCATCAATGATCTTCGTGGTGGTCTAACGGTGGAGGTTTGTCTGGCAAGGTCGGCCTAGTTCCTGCAGTCAGATAGCCGGCAACACTTGGGCCTGTCGGTCCTGCTCGTATAAATACAAATACATGTATGGTGTGTACAGTCTGGCTTTGTTTGATCAGAAATACTTACCGGATGCTACACATGCATATAGGAAATGAATTAATGACATTTATTAATATATATACACAATGATTTCAACATAATCACTGACATACACAAAGTGTATGCATTTGTATGTGTTATTATTACAGTATATGACCTGACCTGTTGATGACTAGATAACTGAGAAACATAGAGAGCATATTATACTGTGCAAGTACATTCACCAGACACTAGTACAGTGCATGCTACATAGGTTACAACACTTGACTACATAAATATAGGTTACAACACTTGACTACATAAATATATATAATAAGTCACCATTCCCCAGGTGCCTGTGAAGCCACACAACTATTATGAAGTTTCGCTTATTCACCATTCCCCAGGTGCCTGTGAAGCCACACAACCATTACATGGTTTCACTCATTCACCAGGTGTGTGTGAAGCCACACACATGGATTCACTAGTTTACGATTTACCAGGTGCATGTGAAGCCACACACAACTATTATATTGATTGAATTGGATTTTATAGTCGCACCAACAGCTAAGGTCATATGGCGACTTTCCAGCTTCCATTGGTGGAGGAAGACCCCAGGTGCCCCTCCAGGCAATTTTCGTGCATGGGCGGGCACCTGGGTAGAACCACCGACGTTCCACAAGCCAGCTGGATAGCTTCTTAACATAAAGATTCCTAGGCCCCTGAGGGATCGAACCTACAGCGGTGAGGGGCAAGTGATTTCAAGTCAGAGAAGTTAACCACTCGGCCACGGACGCCCCTAACTATTATATGGTGTCATTATATGGTGTCATTAGTTCACCGGGTATTATGAACACGACACTTGTATGGTTTGATAAAGAGTACAAGAAGAATAACGTGACCGTATATATATATATATAGTTCTATTAACATGGGGTCCATGGACCTTGAAGCGACCTAAAGTAAAAAGACACATATTGATTTTATCAGTCCTTATTTTAACTGGTGAAGAAGTTTCAAATCGACGAACACCACAAAAGTTGGTAAATTAGCAGAAATCGATGCGTAAAATATCGATATACGGCTTCAGAATATATGTGATATTTTTTTTTTGCCCGGAACGGGATTTGAACCACAGCCTTGCACTTGTAAATTTTGAACAATATACACTGAACCACTAGACCACGGCTATTTATTGGTATGTTGTAATGTTTTTAACACTAAATAGACATAATGTAATAACAAGTGCGCACACACCAACTCATCAAACGCTAAATAACAAGTTGAGATCTGGTTGTTTTGAGGCGAAGTATTAGTTTCATATTGATAGCATACAGTATTACACCAGGCAATGTTAATTTACACGTGCGACAAGATGGACTACATATTTACTGATCCATCTTGAGTTGCATTCAAATATGTCAAGTTATTTTGCATCATAATAAATGGTAGTTAGTATACTATTTTCTCAAGTAGCGTTATAGGTCAGTGGATAGAGCACCGGATTTGAAATCAAAAGGTTGTGTGTAATCAAAAGGTCGTGTGTTCGAATCCCGAAAGAGGCTTAACTTCCTTTTTTCTGTAAAATGTACGATGTGTACTGGTCGATGTATATACAGTAAATGATTTCCTGCGCTATTATTGCTCGCTTAAATACCCGATTTCGACATGAGCTGGTGAACATGAAGTTACAAATAAAGACATGCCTACAAAGAAGAAATTGATTGATATAGAGACTGTAGCTTTAAGAATGATTTTGATCAGCTATTATAAACCAGCCAGATCGGACCAGGAACACCAGAGTTATGACCCTTGATTTAGTTATAACTGCTATATTTTGCCTCGGTAAGACGAAAGAGACTTATTTTCCATCAGATCTTTACCAAATTTTACCAGATTGTTAATATCAATGAAAACTCGACCAGCCATGTCGGAGCAGTAACACCGGAGTTATGGTCCTTGATTTAGTTAAAAATACTGTATTTTGCCTCGTTAAGATGATAGGGCCTTCATTTTTCATCCGATCTTTACCAAACTTTAAACGATTGTTAATATTGATGAAAGCTCGGACAAGTTTGAAAATCAGCCAGATCAGATCAGCAACACAAGAATTACGGCCCTTGTTTTCCTGAAAAATGCCATCTGCCTTGTGAACACCCAAGATTCATGAACATAGGTCAAATTCTTAGTTATGGCCAATTATGAGCTTGGTTAAGTTGCAGGTTGAAGTTTTATGAAAGGGGGCATAACTCTGTCAAAATGAAAGTCAAGAGTTATTGGACATGTGTAACAGCATTCCTTGGGTTAAGATGAAGATGTGCGAAGTTTCATGAACATAATTATGTCAAGTAATTTTCAAGTTAAGGTCAAGGTTAGGTTGCAGGTTAAAGTGTCCCGGACGATGACAGACGACGGACAAAGTGATCCCTAAGTGTCTGTCATGTTACGCAGGCGACACAATGAAAGTTTTAAGCAATGATTTGAATACAAATTTACACATCAATCTCGGGTGACACAAGCTGTCGTCATGCATTGATGATACCTTTCTCTGAGTACAGTTTGGGCACATGCTATCTCTGTGTGTATATGGCACAGTCGCAGAGATATATAGAGAATATTATGTCAGTGCCTTTTACTATCAAGTTTATTAGACGAGGCTTAGAAAACGAAGAATTACGAGGCTCTGCCGAGCCATTCTTCGTTTTCGTGCCGAGCCTAATAAACTTGATAGTAAAAGGCACTGACATAATATTCTATTTGTCATGTAGATTATCCACATTTTTTGTATGAATTACTATTATTACCTTTTTCTCAGAATGTTACGCTTATCGAGGACGCTGCCATGTTGTTGTTTTTTGTTTGTTTTATGACGTCAGGCAACGTTACGTGCATGACGTCAGACATCGTCGAAACCCAAGTTTGACTGATTACGTTATACTCCATTGATGGTGGAGAGTGACGGAACAAATCACACGGGTATCCGACGATGGACGTCAGATAACGTTACGTACAATAAACACCAAGGGATTCCGCATTGATTTGCTCTATTGGTCAGTGCCTAATAAAGCAAAATTTATTAGGTCACCCCTTTATTAGGCAGAAAAGTGCATATCTGCATGATAAAAAACAAAAACCTTTGATTAAATACATCATAAATAATATATTAAATAGAAACAACAACATGAATAGTAGACAAAATCCAATAAGCATGCTTCACATGACCGTTATAAAATAAATGAAATAAGACAAACACAAGACAAGCTTTTGGTAGTTCACAGCATTATCCATGTTAGTAAATCTGGATGGGCATTGTTAGGAATGGTAGTACTGACAAAACAGCACATTTCTGTTTATAGAAACTAGAAAGGTGTTCTGCGGAACACTTGTGTCGCTTGCCATGTGCTTATTTCAGAAATGACATAACTTTGAAGTTTGAAGACAGAGGGTGCAAACCTTCATGAATTATAGAGCAGATTTTTTTTAAAGTGTTAAAGTTTATGAAAAGAGGCATATATCGGCACTGAATAAGTGATAAGGGAGAACCGTAAAAAGTGTTATCGGCATTGGATAATTGATAAGGAATAACTATAGTTTCATGACCATAGGTCCATATTACTAAAGTCAAGAGTTATTGGTCATGGGTAACAACATTCGTTGAGGTAAGATGAATATGTGTGTTTCATGAACATAGGCCAAAGACTTTTCAAGTTATGGCCAAGGTTTGGTTGCAGGTTGAGTGCGAGTGACGGACGGACGATGACGGATGATGACGATGACGGACAAAGTGATATGTAAGCCATACTATGCAGACGACACAAAAAATGTTGATACTTATTATATGCTAGTATCTCGGCAATTATAAGTGGAACTTTATTTTTAAAAATTGAATATATAACATTTTTTTGAGTTAGTAAAGTATCAGTTAATAAATATTGTTTTTTAAAGTAAAAAAGCAAATTCAAGAAATTGAAGTTATTTAAAATATGGTAAGAACTATTAGTGTTAGTGGGTAAAGGTGGAAACACAACATGTCTATGCATTTTGTTTCATGGTCACTGTTCTTCATTACTGCGTCCAATTTCTTGTTTGGCTCCCCGAGGCAGCATAATATAGTGTCAAATATTATAAGAATCTTTCAAGGGTATCCGGTGAAGATCGGGAATTCCAACACGAGGTATAATTGTTTTTATCGGAACCGAGGTTCTGCCGAGATTCCGATTAAAGTAGTTCTACTGAGTGTTGGAATTTCCCTATCTGAACCGGATAATCTGAACCGGATACCCATGATTGATTCTTTATCTTGCATACTATTTACATTCCGCGCCTTGACGTCGCCAACTACTAACGTTTATGCAACTTTTATCTTCCCCAATGTGTAAGATCAGGCTTTCCATCACCCATGTAAAACGCGGATAGCCTTATCCACTATGCAAGAAACTTCCGTATAAATATATACAACAGCTACCCCTTCAGTACTACCATATATAAAACAACCACCCCTCCAGCATTCATACATAATGCAAGTTATATAAGACATGCTAGAAATCTGACTCAGCAAATCAAATGCAGCAATTTACCTTGGTGGGAGGTTTCTGTGAAACGAGAAACACAGATACACCAATCAGAAACAAGCATTCCAATACAATAGATAGACTGTAAATACTGGTACATAATACATAGACTATAAGCACTGGAAATTATAGATATAAGTATTTAGTTGCCAAAAACTTTACACATAATGAAGAGAGAGGCTAGTTGTGAGATCATTAACTTCTTAATTGTAGTTTTGCTTCTTTCTGTTTTAACAAACCGTTGCAAGAGGACACACTTTCAATTTTCAATCTCACATGAAAGAGCAATCAAGGTGGGTAACTCTTGGGCTTTTTAATGAATTCAAGTACCATCCAAGTACCAAAAGAGAACTGAAAGCGCAAGTTGATTTAAATGAGATTATTTATATACATATATACAAGGATTCCGATATAAATTATTATATTTCATTTGCTCGCCGTAATTTAACCATCACTAGCATAATAATTTCTGGCTGTTAGGAGCGCCTTGCTTTTTTACCGTCTAATTTTGCACAAGCATGTACAGTTGTAAAAATGCAGTTAACAAAAATCGATATAAACTTCCTATTGTTTGGGGAGCTTGTTTCAGCCAAAGGTTTTTCTGCAGTAGCTTGAGCAATTTAAATAATATGTACATCAGTTTTATAGCAGTAGAACTGGTATTTTTAGTGGTAAATAAAAATATCTTAAGTTTTGAAAATCAGTTGAGAAATAAATATTTTACAGCCCGAATGATTTTTGATGGGGCTTTTCCCATGCAAATTCCTTGTTGGTGGGACAGCAGAAAATAAAGAAATATCATATAACTTCAGTTAGCCTTCATATTTTGCTATACAACTTTCAGGTTGTCTTAATTTACGAATATCCAACAGTTTGAAACCATTTTCGGATACAAATTCTATAAAATAATATTTTTCAAAATTTTTCATGCAGCAGAGTTTTTGCATTGAAAAGCCATCAAAAACAGCTTTCAGGCATGTAATTTTTATTTCTCGACCAATTTTGAAAAGTAAGGTATTTTTATTTACCACTAAAAATGTCTGATTCACTGATATACAGCTTATTTAGGAACGAGATGTATTTTATCTGAAAAGTCCAAAAAACCTTTGGCTGAAACAAGTGCCCCAAACAATATTTATTTTTCAAATAAATTTCTTCCTGGCTATTTCATCTTAACAATTTAAAATGATTACATGCAATAATATTTCCCTTAAAAGCAACATGAGGGTTTTCTGACTTGGATATAAAAACAACATTTGTCTATAAAAAAGTAGTACTGAAAAATTATATATTTGGAAACAAATGCCAACCTTCTGAAACTCATTAAGATTCATACTGAGTACGAGTACCAGAGTACCAGAGTAACAGTGGTACTGGATATGATCTTTGTGATCTGCATGCTCAAGGTTTTGTGGTGATCTTGACATCAACTACTCAACTAGTTCATGCATTTTAGATACACATTTATTTTTTTCTAGTGGTTTTTAATATTCACCTTTACCTGTTCCCTCCAAACTCGTTTAGCTTACCAACTGTTTCACTAGACAACTACTTTTATAAAAATAAAATGGAAATAAATTTGTTTCACAGAGTTACAGCAGGGTGTTGAGTACATATTCCTACCGGCTCAGCTTGAAAATAAATCAATCAATCATACAAGATGGAACATCCCCTCAAACTGTGTAGCAACCAATAGAATTAGATCAATGCCATATTCCTACATCGTGTGTTGTTTAACATACCTGTGAGGTAGCCGGACACACCCCTGTCAGAAATGAACAAGTCGTGTTTCTGGTCCTTGTATTCACGCCATGTTGGTGAAGCATCCAGGATTGTGTTGATCTACAAAGTACACAATAAATTGTGATATATGATCCAAACTTCAAGCAATGTCTCTATATGCATCTGCAGGATTAACTGTTTTGTTAACTGCCAGGTCAACTGCCCTTACTGAAGAAAATAACGATATTTATCAAAGAATTTGTTTAAAGAAGTGTGAAATCTCAATGGAACACAAAATTAACCCATGCTTAATGTTGTTTCGTTTTTTAAGGATAATTGCTGATATTACTAAATTAATAGACATGCATGGAATTAGCCTAGGTGGGAAAGTGAGTATTTGCATGATAAAAAACGTGTATTGAGGCTCTCTTTTGATTCAGTAGCATGATATTCCTGTCTGGACAGACCACACTATGACAGATTCAGTGACATGATATTCCTGTCTGGACAGACCACACTATGACAGATTCAGTGACACAATATTCCTGTCTGGACAGACCACACTATCACAGATTCAGTGACATGATATTCCTGTCTGGACAGACCACACTATGACAGATTCAGTGACATGATATTCCTGTCTGGACAGACCACACTATCACAGATTCAGTGACACGATATTTCTGTATGGAGAAACCACACTATCACAGATTCAGTGACATGATATTCCTGTCTGGAAAGACCACACTATGACAGATTCAGTGACACAATATTCCTGTATGGGGGCTGGAGGTGTGTGTGGGGGGTGGGGCCACACTATCAACCTACTTCTTCAACATACAACAAACGGCGCTGCATGGGGGTTGGGTGGAGTGACAGGGGGTGGGGGACCACACTATCAACCTACTTGTTCAGCATACAACAAACTCCGCTGCATGGGGGTGGGTGGGGGATGGGGGGACGGGGGACCACACTATCAACCTACTTGTTCAGCATACAACAAACTGCGCTGCATGGCCTTGATAGCTTTGACAATTTGAGCCTTGGTGGAGGCGGGGTTATCTAGTGACTCTAGCCCCGCCTCTAACAGCCGCAGCAAGAACTGCACCATCTCCGTTTTTAATGCCTGAAAAAAAATAATTCTAGAATAATACATACTTAAATGGAGCCATAACACATCTTATCTTGCTCTGATAACTGACGTAGTAATGTGTGGCTGAAAGATTTTAATGCTACTCTGAATATCCTGCAAACAATCGTCCGCAGATGAAACACATTTTTTATAACAAGTTCAATAAGCATTGCCAAAGTAATGCCCCCCCCACCCCCCACCTTGCCTTATATTCAGTTTAAACTTAAAGTTATGCAGGCATTGGCTTTTCATTTGCATCTTTTGATTATTTGATCAAAGCAATGTGGTATCTGATTAACTTGCCCGACCTATGGCTATTAGTGCTAAAACAATGAATGAAGATTAATCAAATCTGTTTTCTCTTTCTTACCTTTCCTGCTTTCCCTGTTAGAGCTTTTAACAGAAGTTAGCATTCCTAACCACCTACAAAGTGCATTATTTCCCGACATTTTGTAATAGAGCATGGTCTCATCTCATTGGCTGATTTAAAGATCGAGATGGGCGTAGCCAATCAAGGTTTTTGAATTAACCAACCAGATTAGACCATGCACTATTTGTTTTATAGCATGCCCACTTCATCCGTCTGCCGTACCATAACTTCCGATATCTGGTACATTACGTGTTATTTTCAATTAAATGATTTACAATTGTGCAAATACAAAGGAAATGTCAGTGACCAGGCTATAATTATATTTGATTCATGATGCACGACTGAAGTGGTTACCTGAGACACGAGTTCCTCCTCTCCCTTCTCGAACATTTTACCCAGAGCTTCGGCTGCCAGAGCAATTGCATCCCGGCGTATCTTCATAGCGATCTTTATTGGTCCTATACACTCGATCTGCGCCATTGCCCGGATACATATCTGTATGGGTACAGCATGATATTAGCCAATTATACTTGACAGAAACATTCAAGTAAAATACAATTTTTTATCTTTTTCTTTTTGAAATTAATTTATATTTATTTTATATCGATTGTAACGATTTTAACGAAAACTTTATATTTAAATCACTCTCTTGATGGATAAAAACAGTACTACGCACATGCAGATAAAGTGTCTTGCTCAGGGGCACAACACATATGGTCATAGCGGGGATCAAACCCATGACTTTTCGATCCTGGGTCCAATGCTCTACTACTAGACCACAGAGTATGCATGAACTGTAGTCAGAAAACATTGATGCAAATATGCTATATAACAAAAACGGCCATTGGTGATGAAATTATTTTAGGACAATCTGCTGTGGTGGTTTAGTGGTAGAATGTTTGCCATGATGATCTGGAGTAAAGCGTCTTTGAAATTGTTGACATCAAAACGAGGTTATACTGAAAAAAAGGGTATGCTTGCTGATTCGTCAATGTCAGTTTGTTCGGAGAGTGACATTACACGCAAAGTTCATCAAACAACACCTAGGGTTCCGGATTAAAGCTATGGTGAACTTATAAACACGCCTTTATAGTACAGATCATCCAAAATTTATAAAACAACTACAAAAAGCTAAATCACTTGCATATTTAAACCGGACATACAAACTTCAACCTGAAACATAATGCAACATGCATTTTGACAGTGCAGCAACAATGATGTAACGTCATAGTCTATTGGTCAAGCATATAAATGAATGACTTCACACACTTGCTTGGGTCAGCTTAAGATGGAGACTAGTTTTATGTTGATTACATGAGACTTTACCTCATTGCCTGCTAGTTGATGGCACACTTGTATTGCACTGTTTGGTATAGCATTATTTTTCTCCTTCATTGCAATGAACACCTTGGGTATGTAGCCGAGGGAGGGTACCTGGTCTAGAAGTGCCGAGTTACTGGAGAATAGACATACAATTGCAGTAGTCAACGTCTCCAACTTCTCTCCCTGAAATAACAATGGTAGGTATATATTAGGAAACTGGGAACACACACAAAATGCTACTCAAATAAAAACACCCATCGCCCATCATGAACCCACATATTATGATGCCACGATAAGGAACACGTAAAACGTTGATCAAGTTCATGCACACAAACACAAAGATGCTGAAGTACATGCACACACCACACATCTGCTCAACTACAAGCATAAACACACAGCTGCTCTAGTAGAAGCATACACACACAGCTGCTCAACTACAAGCATACACACACAGCTGCTAAAGTATAAGCATACACACACAGCTGATCAAGTACAAGCATACACACACAGCTGCTCAACTACAAGCACACACAGCTGCTCAACTACAAGCACACACAGCTGCTCAACTACAAGCATACACACACGGCTGCTCACGTACAAGCATACACTCACAGCTCAACTACAAGCACACACACACACACACACAGCTGCTCAACTACAAGCATACACACACAGCTGATCAAGTACAAGTATACACAGATCACGTATGAGCACACACACACACAGAAGCATACATACACAGCTGTTCAACTACAAGCAAACAAACAGCTGTTCAACTAAAAGAATACACAGCTGTTCAACTACAAGCATACAGACAGCTGCTCAACTACAAGCATACACAGACAGCTGGCCAACTGCAAGCATATATACACATCTGCTCAACTACAAGCACCGATTTATGTCTAGCTTTCCAGTAAACCTCTAAGAATAAGAGCATACAAAAGCTATTCAGATACAAGCATACACTTACGTCTGGCTTATCTGAGGAGATCAGTTTTGACCACATTTCTAGCAACTCCGTCAAAAACTCCTTTGGTTTCCGTAGTACCCATCCAGGATTAGCGACAAATAGTCGCAGGAACACACCACCTACAACCAGTTCCCCTGCCACCTCGTTGTATACAACAGTAAACTCATCTGGTAATGTCCATTTGATGTCTGGATTCTCCCTCTGGGCCTTGTAATGCCTAAAACAAATACATATAGACATGTACTAAAGGGTTTAGAGGAATATAACTGGTCTTTAACGGTTGCAAAGTGTGTATAATGGTTGTACATTGTGTTTATGGTTGTACATTGTGATTAATGGTTGCAAACTGTGTTTAATGGATGTACATTGTGTTGTACATTGTGTTTAATGGTTGCAAATTGTGTATAATGGTTGTACATTGTGTTTAATGGCTGTACATTATGTTTAATGGTTGCATGGTTGCACATTGTGTTTAATGGTTACACACTATGTTAAATGATGGCACATTGTGTTTAATGGTTGTACATTGTGTTTAATGGTTGTATATCATGTTTAATGGTTGTACATTGTGTTTAATCACTGTACATTGTGTTTAATGGTTGTACACCATGTTAAATGGCTGTACATCATCTTTAATGGTTGTACATTGTGTTTAATGGTTGCACATTGTTTAATGGTCACACTCGAGAACATTTCAACATGCCTGAAACGGTCCGTAAGATTATTTTATAATTTCATCAAAACCATCAAAAAGTTGTTTATTTTTTGATTGCGTGATGTTATGGATAATTTCATGCTTCTATTAGGGATGGCCTACTATTGGTATGTAGCAGTAAGTACTTATGTGTGAATAGGCTGAACTATTCTTGTTTTACTTAACATCAATCATATAAATCAAGTAGATCGGAGTCCTTGGGCAAAGATGCTTCGTTTTAAGCCTTGTCCATTATCCAGATGTACAATGTATATGTAGAGGATCTTACATGAGTACTCATCCATTATTGAATTTATTAAACGAGTTGACAAAATGATATAATGTGAGGATCTTGCTGAGCATTATATCATTTTTGCTAACGAGTTTAATAAATTCAATAATGAATGTTCGATTCTTTTTTTAACATAACTCACATATCAACTTTTTGGCATTTTGCCGGTCGCTTTAACATGCGAAACCGACATAACTGAACTGAATGTTGTTTAACGGCCCATCAACACAGTATAGGTTATTTAGAGCCGCCCCAGAGAGAGGGGAAGGATACATAGGATTCCGGGAACCAGCCCTACTCTTATTATCGAATAGATTCCTATGGTTCTTTAACGTGCTCGGAGGATAGACCGATACACGGGACCGCCCGGTTTACGTCCCCATCCGACGGACGAGGCTAAGGTAAAGTGTCTTGCCCAAGAACACACAGACGGAACTCAGTGGCACCACGGAGGATTGAACCCGGGGCCTCCGGTTACAAATCCGCCGCGCTACCGACTGCACCACGCCAGCCCCCTAAACCGACATAAACCGTGGGAATTGGATCATAGTCGATTTTTTTTGGCAGCGCATATTAGGCTTATTTGCATACCTATATAACTAGTGGTATCGAAAAACAAAGAATGGTGTTATTCCACGCCCACACTGTAAGTTATGTGATAAATTCAGATTTGCAACTCCCTTGAGAAATCAATTGTGTATTTTAAAACTAAAGTCAATTAAACTCAATATTTGCTAACTTGAATCAATTTCTTTCGCTCCCTATAAATACTTACTTGTTTTTCATGCGTTTCACCGAGTCTGAGACTTTCTCTCGCGACTCATCGTTCCATATTAACTCTGGATTTTCATGCGTCCCTAAGCAAACAGAACAAACTTGTTTTAAAACTTTTTAGCATCTTAACAACTGGTAAACTAAATCAACATATTTATGTAAACACATTCTAAACCAAATGTGGTTTTAATTGGAAACATTTACTGAGGTAATTGTGTCAACAAGATGCAATTTGCTCATTTTACTAAATCAAGAACCACAAGGTTATAACGCTGTAATGCAAGCATCCATTTGGCTCATTGTGGAAGTCATCTAAGTCATCCAAGATAGAATTGAAACAAAACATTGAAACATTTTTGTGGAATTCCAACAAAAATATGCGAATGGATAACAAAGATGAATAACAAAGATGACGGAAAACAGACAATGAGCTATCCAATACATGTTATCTTGTCAGACCATAAGTAGAGCTAATAAGAAATGCCACCAGTCAGTTACAAATGCCCCCAATATTTTTTGATTTTTTTACCTTTGACCTCCAAGTGTGACCTTGACCTTTGAGGTACCAAATTCTTGCACATGACACACCTTCTCATTACGGTTAACATTTTGTGAAGTTTTATGTAACTGAATTGAATTGAATGTTGTTTAACGGTTCATCAACACAGTATAGATTATTTAGAGCCGCCCCAGAGAGAGGGGAATGATTAATAGGAATACGGGAACCGTGCCCTACTCATATTATTGAATAGATTCCTATGGTTCTTTAACGTGCTCGGAGGATAGACCGATACATGGGACCGGCCGCTTTACGTCCCCATCCGACGGACGAGGCTAAGGGAAAGTTTCTTGCCCAAGAACACACCGACGAAACTCAGTGGCACCATGGAGGATTAAACCCGGGGCCTACGGTTACAAATCCACCACCCTACCGACTGCGCCACGCCAGCCCTCAAGTTTCATGTAAATCTATTCCTTTCTTATAAAGTTAAGGCTGAGACATGTTTACAAAAAGATGAACGAACAAACGGAGGGATGGTGTGATTACTATATGCCTCCCTTCGGGGGCAACGGAGGGATGGTATGATTACTATATGCCTCCCTTCGGGGGCATACAAATATGTTATACTTCTTCCTTTATTGATAATACTTTTTCATGAAGAAAATTTTACTTAAATTGTTTCTATATATAAATCATGTCGAGCAGTAGCCACAATTTCAACAATTCAACTTGTTTACATAAACATACGAAGAAATTATACCTTCAAACATGTGCACACTGGCCTCTGGAGAATCCCGCATCGCATCCATAAATATCCCAGGTAAAAATTTACCCAAAATTATTCGTACTTTGGGACCGACTAACTTATCTGCCAACATTTTAGCAAACAATTCTGCCGTTTTCTCACGTACACCTGGATTGGTGGCATTACAGAACAAGTCCAGTAGGTAGACGATTGCACCTGTAAACACAAGTCAACATTATGTTTTTTGTTTATAGCTACACAAATTATTTAAAAGGAAAACAGAGAACTATATTTTTTTGTTGAATTAAATTGAACTGCTTACCAAGGATCCAAACTGGCTTGCATTGAATTGAATTGGGTTTTAAGGAGCACCAACACATGAAAGGTTATATGGCGCCTAACAGGAATGAGCAGGCTCACTCTCTATTTACATCAAGATAAAATATGGAGAACGGGCATAGAACCATCTTGCCTGCAGAACTGCAGAGTTGCTGCAAATTCTATTGTAGACACTCCATTTATGCTGGAGCCACGTTTACTGTTTTTCTGCCACTGCTCTAGTGATTTGAGCGAGATGGCACGTGAAACAATGCAGGTGTCATGAAGAAGACCTTTAATGAGCATGAACAAAAAATGATAAAATGAACATGAATTTGGGGTGGGGGGTGGGTTCTACCCCTCTGCCTACGCCTCTAACGGGATCTGCAGTGGCCCTATTCTTTGCCCAGGAACCACACAGGGGTCACACTGGCTTGAAAACAGCAGACTAGAAACACTCGGATCAAACATGGCTAGAGAGGGGGAGAGTGACTGTCTGAGATCAGAACATAGGCTACTAGAAATAAATGGGTGGGTCAAACATGACACAGGATCCAGTGAAATGTAACTATCACTATCACTGAAAGCAATGAATACGCCCGCTTTGAAAACTTTTGAAGTGAAAGCCACATGAAGTTCACTATACAATATGAGAGCGGAAAATTCTAAAGCTAACAAAGGGCCATAATTCATTTCGTGAAAGCGGCAGTATAATAAATGTGAATCAGTCCAGTTACACATGACTACAGACCTTTGGCTAAAGCTTCCTTGACAATCTTGGTGCTGGACATGAGAGCCGCAAGACTCTCCAGTATGAGTGATTGGCAGTTCTTCAGGGACTGGATGGCCAGCAGTAGGTAGGCCAACACCTCTGACGCTGCAATGTCCTTCACACACTCCTGGTTAGCTGCTACACAGTTTATCACCTACAAAAAACAGAAGATAGTTTGTTTGTATGGTGTTTTACATCCTTTCCAACACATGTAAGGTTATATATGACAGTCGATGTTTTGTGGTGTAGGCAGACCACCCACTTTTCCTGGGTAGAACCAGTACTGTAAACCTCCCGCCATCCGTAAGAATCCACACTTCCTCACTTACAAGTCGAGCTCCCAGTGGGATTCGAACTCACAGCGGTGAGAGGCGAAGGTTTACAACCCAACATTGTTAACCATTCGGCCGCGGAGACGATAGTTAATCCCCTAAAGTTAACTACACAGATTGCCCCTCTGAAGAAAGCCATACAATGTTTAACCCCTTTAGCTAGAAATAGTGTATCGCCTTAAGTAAACAATACAGTTTATTCCCTAAGTTTATCTCCAATAGTTCATCCCCGTAGTGTATCCCCTTTAGCTAGAAATAGTTTATCTCCTTAAGTAAACAATACAGTTTATTCCCTAAGTTTATCTCCAATAGTTCATCCCCGTAGTGTATCCCCTTTAGTTAGAAATAGTTTATCTCCTTAAGTAAACAATACAGTTTATTCCCTAAGTTTATCTCCAATAGTTCATCCCTGTAGTGTATCCCCTTTAGTTAGAAATAGTTTATCTCCTTAAGTAAACAATACAGTTTATTCCCTAAGTTTATCTCCAATAGTTCATCCCCGTAGTGTATCCCCTTTAGTTAGAAATAGTTTATCTCCTTAAGTAAACAATACAGTTTATTCCCTCAGTTTATCTCCAATAGTTCATCCCCGTAGTGTATCCCCTTTAGTCAGAAATAGTTTATCTCCTTAAGTAAGCAATACAGTTTATTCCAAGTTTATCTCCAATAGTTCATCCCCGTAGTGTATCCCCTTTAGTTAGAAATAGTTTATCTCCTTAAGTAAACAATACAGTTTATTCCCTCAGTTTATCTCCAATAGTTCATCCCCGTAGTATATCCCCTTTAGTTAGAAATAGTTTATCTCCTTAAGTAAGCAATACAGTTTATTCCAAGTTTATCTCCAATAGTTCATCCCCGTAGTGTATCCCCTTTAGTTAGAAATAGTTTATCTCCTTAAGTAAACAATACAGTTTATTCCCTCAGTTTATCTCCAATAGTTCATCCCCGTAGTGTATCCCCTTTAGTTAGAAATAGTTTATCTCCTTAAGTAAACAATACAGTTTATTCCCTCAGTTTATCTCCAATAGTTCATCCCCGTAGTATATCCCCTTTAGTTAGAAATAGTTTATCTCCTTAAGTAAGCAATACAGTTTATTCCAAGTTTATCTCCAATAGTTCATCCCCGTAGTGTATCCCCTTTAGTTAGAAATAGTTTATCTCCTTAAGTAAGCAGTACACATTTTATCCCCTGAAGTAAGGTACTACATGTACAAGTAAAGAATAAGTGACAAATGGCCATGTAAATGTTTTACCTTTGACCTCAAAATGTGACCTTGACCTTTGAGGTATGGACCTGATTCTTGCGCGCAACACACCTTCTCATTGTTATTAACATTTGTGTGTGAAGTTTCATGAAATTCCCATCAGTACTTTCAAAGTTATTGCTGAAACTTCACTGTTTCTGTTTCAGACAGACGAATTGAATTGAATGTTGTTTAACGGCTCATCAACACAGCATAGGTTATTTAGAGCCGCCCCAGAGAGAGAGGCAGGATACATAGGAATCTGGGAACATGCCCTACTCTTATTATCGAATAGATTCCTATGGTTCTTTAACGTGCTCGGAGGATAGACCGATACACGCGACCGCCCGGTTTACGTCCCCATCCGACGGACGAGGCTAAGGGAAAGTGTCTTGCCCAAGACCACCCCGACGGAACTCAGTGGCACCACGGAGGATTAAATCCGGGGCCTCTGGTTACAAATCCGCCAGCCCTCCTTCAGACAGACGAACGAACACATAAACGGATGACAGACGAACGAACACATAAATGGATGAACAAACGGACAGAAGGATGGTGTGGTTACTATATGAATCCCTTTGCAGGCATAAAATAGTGAGCATATAACCTGTGTGGTAAAAGTCCCCTGTGGGTTTACAGTTGTTCCCTCATGCCAGAGTTGTACAGTGTAAATAGAGAATATTATGTCAGTGCCTTTTACTATCAAGTTTATTAGGCGAGGCTTAGAAAACGAAGAATGGTGAGGCTCTGCCGAGCCATTCTTCGTTTTCGTGCCAAGCCTAATAAACTTGATAGTAAAAGGCACTGACATAATATTCTATTTATGATGTAGATTATCCATATTTTCTGTATGAATTACTATTATTACCTAATTCTCAGTATGGTACGCTTATCGAGGACGTCGCCATGTTGTTGTTTTTTGTTCGTTTTATGACGTCAGGCAAAGTTACGTGCATGACGTCAGATAACGTTACATACAATAAATGCCGAGGGATTCCGCATTGATTTGCTTTATTGGCCAGTGCCTAATTAAAGCAAAATTTAATAGGTCACCCCTTTATCAGGCAGAAAAGTGCATATCTGCATGATAAATGGTATTTAGTGCTATCTACAAAGATACATACCTCTACAGCTAACTGTTGCAACCGAGCACAGTTATCCAGCCTGAGGAGACAAAACAAGAGCTTGAAGTGGCCGATACACTGAATCTCCACACCTGCATGTAACAATAGGAACATAATGATATACCACTCCAGCTATATATACTACCGTATTTGTCGGCGTATAGTGCGCATGCGCATATAACGCGCACCCTGACTTTGGGCCTGAAATCCTTGGAAAAAAACTTTTTGTTATGTATTGTAGCATAAACCGCGCATAAAAAACATGTGTTTTCAATTTCAGGACAGCAGAGCGCCATTTTGAATCATTGACCAAAGAGGAAATGTAAAACGAAAAAGGAAAAAATAAACACAACTCAGAAATTTCAGATATATATCGTATGTATAACATGCTGCTGTTAATCAAATTGTGCATGGCTGCATTAGACCTCTCCTTTCGGAAAAAAGACTAAAACAACTCGTAAGACACCAAATGTTTTCCTTTCAAAGTTTCATTATGGACACATACGCCTTTGGCTCAAACAAGTGAGCAACCTTAGGACGTAAAATTGTGCAAATTTACATTAAATACAGTACTGAAATGACTCAAATTTCCAATTCATGCTACAAAGTGAACTGTGCTTAAAAAGCTCTATAACAGCACTGTTTTGTCCTTTCCTTAACAAGCTGCAACCCTTTGTTTACAAAACATTTCTCTGTAATATAACGTGGAATTGATGAGTGTGCAGTATATGCATTATATAGCTGAAATTTCAGAGTTTCAACGTTTCAAAATTGATGCCTCCGTTAAATATAAGAATAACGCAGTAGATTTTGAGATGGGTTTATTGTCAAACTAATCCAAGATCTTATTGACACAAATATTCATGCCAAATTTGTCAAAAAATTAACCTGTTTATTAGTTGAAGTTATTGCCTTTACAAGCTCTGCTATTTTTCAATAATCATGGACACTGACTCTTAAAACTTATCAATATTGCTCACTGCTGACCTTGTCCAAGATCATATGGAAACAAACTTTCACATTCAATTTTGTGAGAATCAGAAATTGTTAACAAAATATAGTAGTCACAATAATCAGCTAACAAATGGGAGTCAGACAAACTATGTTGACCATGTCCAAGATCTTGTGAAAACAAACCTTCACATTCAATTTTCTGAGAATCAGAAATTGTTAACAAAATACAGTATTCCCAATATCAGCTAAAAAATGGGATTCAGACAAACTATGTTGACCTTGTCCAAGATCTTATGAAAATAAACCTTCACATTCAATTTACTGAGAATCAGAAATTGTTAACAAAATATAGTATTCACAACAATCAGCTAACAAATGGGAGTCGGACAAACTAATGCCAAAGGAAAAGGCGCCATCCTATAATCTAGTATGGCCTTGTGTACATAGAGCTAAAAACACTGTTCATAGAATACAAACCTGAATTATTTCGTATAACGTTCCTGAGAGCCTCAAGAGCCATCTCCACATTCGCAAGTCGACTGACCTGTGACGATCCCTGACCTTCAGGCGACTGTTGGTTTGATTGTTGTAACATCAGCAGAGAATGCAGGTACTGTGTGTGGGATTGAATAATATCAACAATACAAACAGCAATACACATACATTTCTCATCAATGTTTTTAAAAGTACAAGTGTCAACTTGCAGTTTAACTTCCTCATTACGTGGTCCGAGTATTAACTTTTATACCCCTTCCAACCCCTTCTCCAAGAAGCGCAAACGGGGTTGGCTGGGGTATGAAATAAAACCTTAATGTCCGTTTAAAAAGCTTGCATATTGTAAAATTAAAATATTTAATAGGTAATTTTAAACAAGTTATAGCATATTTTCAGTAAAAAAAAAATGTAAACTCGTTTTACTGTCCATTATAAAATCATGCTCACATAAACTTCCCCATCGCTTAATGGAATTAAGACGGGACCATGTAAAGTATAAACTGCAGCAGTTGAATCTCAAAAAAATGTTGTCTTAGAGTCGGAGTTAAACGCAATATCTTAAGTGCAAAACTGACCAATTTTTTCAAGGTCAAGGTCATTTCTCCTCTGTAATTAAGCTGTGCTCCCAAATATATGAGTTTGTTTGAATGGTGTTTTACATCATTTTTAGCACATGAAAGGCGAATATATATGGTAGATTTTTTTGTGGTGGAGGTAGATCACCCAATTTTTCTGGGCAGAACCAGTACAGTATACCTTCCCCCATCCATCAGAATTCACATTTTCTCACTTGAAAAGTCTAGCTTCCAGTGGACTTTGAAATTGATGTGGTGAAAGGCGAGATCATTTTAGATGCAGCAACTTTACAATCCTGGCCACAGAGGCACCACCAAATATCTGAGACTGCTTCGTGAAACTGAGCTGTACTCGGTAGACATCTCTGAATCAAGTTTGGTTGACCTAGTGCATGGAAACCAGGTTACAAGCCGTGGTAACAGAGACAATGAAGTACAAGAGCTAGCCTACAGTCACTCACCTGTGCCTGAGAACCCAGAAAGTCTAGAAGATCTATCGTAAAACCTTTAGAGTTCTGAAATGAAAAGATAAATTAATATTAAGATTTATCGTGTGCAATGTGTGATAGAATAGCTAGTTACACTTCCCAGGGCAGGAACATTTATCTCTTGAGTTACTTGTCCTAATCCTCGATATTAGAATGGTCAAATTGGTAAATTGTTAAAGAATTTATCTGAATTTCTACATCAGTGAGCACTCATTATTGCGAGTGACGAGTGGAATTTTCATGCCCTGTTTCCATTGATACAGATTAGATCAGAACTTGAGGTGGGTACATAGTTTAACAATTTGTGAGCTCTATTATCTAAATTAAGAAAGAAAATGTATCAAATTAAACTTGTAAATGTCTTCGTTATCTATAGCGAACATTAAAATCGGGGAGAGTCAGGCCCGAAGAAGATGCTGGAGTCAAACTGACCTAGGGTTTGACTGCGAAAACACTCAATGGCCATTAAACTTATTAAAACACTTAATGACCATTAAACTAATACGAGTATGATTAAAAGGGTAAATGGATGATCATTTATTTATAGGTTTTCTAATTAGAAGCATGTGAAGTTCACAATTTTGGATACTCAAGGACAATGAATGAATGGTGTTTTACGACACGTCAACACAAAAATAGGTCATATTGTGCGCAAAAACTGATGAAAGATGAAGAAATGTACTCAAGGACAGGGAAGGTTGTATGTGTGAGATACCTCCAGTGGGAATGTGGGTTGTTCATTGTAGACACGGACGAATATCTCGCCAACAATCAGCTCCTTGGCATGGATCTCGAACACATACATCGCACCGAAGTCCGGGTCACATTCACCCTGAATGATAAAACATAAATGTAACAAACACAAACATCGCACTGAAGTCTGGGTCAAATTCACCATGAATGATAAAACATAAATGTAACAAACACAAACATCACACCGAAGTCCGGGTCACATTCACCCTGAATAATAAAACATAAAAGTAACAAACACAAACATCACACCGAAGTCCGGGTCACATTCACCATGAATAATAAAACATAAATGTAACAAACACAAACATCACACCGAAGTCCGGGTCACATTCACCCTGAATAATAAAACATAAAAATAACAAACACAAACATCACACCGAAGCCCGGGTCACATTCACCTTGAATAACAAAATGTAAAAGAAACAAACACAAACATCACACAGAAGTCTTGGTCACATTCACCCTGAATAATAAAACATAAAAGTAACAAACAAAAACATCACACTGAAGTCTGTGTCACATTCACCCTGAATAATAAAACAAAAAAGTAACAAACACAAGTATCACACCTAAGTCCGGGTCACATTCACCCTGAAATAAAAGTAACAAACACAAACATCACACCGAAGTCCGGGTCACATTCACCCTGAATAATAAAACATAAAAGTAACAAACACAAACATCACACCGAAGTCCGGGTCACATTCACCCTGAAAAAATAAACAAACAAAAGTAACAAACACAAACATTGCACCAAATTCTATTTTCAAAATCATATTTAGAAAGTGTTACAAACGAATAAGATTCTGCTATTATTTTTTTGAAATATTCCAAATAGTATATATTTTAACTGAAAATATTAATCCCCTAGAGCTGGAGAAATAGAATAAGTTTTTCACTGTGAACAAGAAATGAAATGAAAAACATATACAGATATCTGTCAAAAATCTGTCTTACGTTCTAAATGTATATTTCAAAATATTTTGTAAAAAACAGAAGCATTGGTAATATATCCTTACAGTTTTGATCATTTTTTGTTGCTGGTCTGCTAGGAATTCATTCAATTGTTGTCTTGTGGCATTGTCCCAGATGAGATAGGGGTTCTCTGTATTACTGTTCAAAATCTTCAGTAACTGAAAATAAAACACATTACTTTGACAACTGGTCAAAATAAAACAAAAATCTCCCGGACACCTGGGCAAAACTAGAACTATCACTGAAGGTCATGAACACCCCCACTTAAATTCCATAAATTAGGCAATCAACAATGGGTGATGTACAGGGATATAAGGTCATCAGTTGTTACGTGCATATGAAGTTTGGAAACAACACATTCAAAACTGTCTGAGGAATGCAAGCAATAATAATATGTTGCGCAACGGGATGGGACAAAAATTTGTTACATGACGGGACGCAACGCAATGGGGCATTATGGACAAAGTGATTCCTATATAGTCCCCAATACACTGTGTGAAAGCGGGGGTATAATAAAACAGAGATCTCTCACACATGGTCATCATAAAACTGCGGTTAAACACAAATCTCTGACACCTGGTCAAAATGAAACACATATCTCCCTTGACACATGGTCAACAAGAGAACCACCTAGTGGAGCAAAAATGCCTGTCGTTGGCAAGATTAAGTTCCAGGTTAACCCTTTTTCAAATGGAAATATTTTTTTTTTAAAAATGGATCAGACAGTTATGGGCTTTTATACTATGTATTCATTGGATCATGTTGAAGATGTGTGCAACATTTCATTGTTGTACACCTAATACTTCGAAAGTTATTAGCCACAATCACTTGTAATAGGCAAGGTTGAGTTCCAGGTTAAACCTTTTATCAAAGGGGAATAATTAAAACAAGAGAATTGATCACCTGAGGATCTTTGCAATGATGAAAAAAATGTCCTCTCCCAAATGCTGATTGAAGATGTTTTTAAGTCTTTCCTTATGTAAGTCTATGTAAAAACATGCAAAATCTCTACATACAAACTTTGGACCCAGGGGTTGCAGCCATCTTTGACCACAGGGACTTTCAATGAGCAAACGTGATAGACCAGAGGTTAGCAATCGTTAATAATAATAAAGAACAAGAGAACAAGAGGACCTGTGGATGCTCTACAAGCTAAAATGGCTCTTATATCAAGGGGTTTCATCATTAAATTCCTTTCAATACCTTTTTACAAGTGCAAAACACAACAACACCCTCAACTGAAATTTAAACCCACAACTCCATGCCAGGGCCTCCTCTGGCCATTTTTTTCTTGCGCCACCACTTGTGCCAAATGAAAAAAGTTGGAGCCAAATTGGAGAAATTGGAGCCATTTGGCTCTAATGGCCTGAGCCATATTTCTTCTAGAGTTTTATGTATACATGTATTTTAAATGTGAAAATAAGAGATTTGGTTTATATCTGGTACACTAAGGAATGAAATGAATAAAACCAAACAATATTAATACAAATTATTTATATATATATGTTTTTGAACCCCCAATATCTGGAAAGTTTCTACATCGCATGTTTGCTTAAATCAACTAGCTGAACCTAATGACAGCAGGAATCATACATAGAGGCTTTCATTTGATTGTTTAAGATGTATAGATAGGCCTTTACATCAGTAACAAGTTCAGAACCTGCAGTTTTTTCGTATTTCCGGAACCACGAAATCCCATGACATTCGCTTATCTTCACGTCTTTTTTAATTTATTTTGAAAAGATGAACTGCCATATACATTAAAAACATATTTTGGCAATGAAATACCCATTAAACCTCCTGGAAACTGATAATAAACCAGTGTTTTGTGTAAAACGTTTGCATTTTTTGTGAAATCCAGACACCTCGAAATTATGAATGAACAAAAACAAAACAAATGTCACGTGGATCTAGTCAATCATGTAAAATATGTAAATGAATGAGGTGTTGATTTGTGTTTGATTGGTTAGAACCTGATTGGCTAGATATTATTCAGTGGTGTAATACTTTATGGTTGCAAGGTGTTGCATGAGAGACTTGATTACCCCCGGTGCGAAAATGACAGTCATCAGTTATTATTTATGGGATTAAGATAATTACCGGAACACTAAAGGTTATCAGCTTTTTTGTATATTTAATGTTAAGTGTTCGCGCGTGGTAGGTGTCAATTGGTTAGTTATTTTGTTTTAGACTACATTCAATGTACACTTGTCACAATGATTAGTGTTGAGGTCTATTTGTAACAGGCCGATTACAGCAGAGAAATTAAACAAGTCTGGCTTTTTGGCAATTTCGATGTCGCCAAACACTTTCGCCAAAGTTTAAAATTTAGAGCCATTTTCTTTTTTCTTTCGCCATTGGCGATGCCCAGAGGAGGGCCTGCCATGCTAACAATTTAAAAGAAATTTTTCAAGATTTCCCTAAATAAATCTATGTAAAACATGCAAAATCTTTATAAACTTTAGAAAAATTAACAAAAGAAAAAATGCATCCAAACAGAAAATAATAATAACAAGAGGGTGTTGAGTTTCAAGGGGGGGGGGTTGACAAAAGCAACAGAGAAATATGTAAAAAAAATATTTGACTTTCGAGTGAGGGGAGAGGGGGTAGGAGTGGGAGAGGCAGGGGGGAGGAGGGGGGAGGGACAATAAATATATATGCTGTGTAAGAATTCACTAAAACAACACAGAAATATTTAAAAAAAAAAAATAGAGTTTCAAGTGGGGGGAGGGGTGGGGGTTGGGTGAGAGGCGGGGAGGGGGGTTGAGGGGAGGGGCAACATATGTGTAAGAATTGACTAAAACAACAGAAATATGTATAAAAAAAAAAGTGGTGGGGGGTGGGAGGTAGTGGGGGCGGGGGTGCAGGAGGGAGCCCATGCCCCAAAATCGGTGAAGTATGAATAAGATGCATAATGCTATAAGAAATTCCAAACCAAAATTATAGATATATACATGCTTACTTGCAAACCTAGATCAGCCATTATTGCACATTTTATGGGCCATCACAATTTGGGTTCCATGGAGCCCAGAATTTGCAGAAGACAAAATTACTTACCCAAGCCTTTACAACATACTATAAGGAAATCAATTCCCAAATTTAGTTCAGCTAGGACAAGAAATGTAAGAGATATAGAGATATTACCTGTAAACACAGCTTACACGCAAAATTTGATGTGAAACAGACACATTTTAAGGGCTATCAGAATTTGGGTTCCATGGGAGCCCAGGGGTTACAGGAACCAAAATTACTTAAGCAGCCCTTAAGATAATGCTCTAAGGAAGCTAATGGCCAATTTGGTTGTGCTAGGGTAAGAAATGTAAGAGATATAGACTTGTAAACACAGCTTACACGCAAAATTTGATGTGAAATGGGACGCATTTTATAGGCTATCATAATTTGGGTTCCATGGGAGCCCATGGGTTACAGGAACCAAAATTGCTTATGCAGCCCTTAAGATAATGCTATAAGGAAGCCCATGGCCAAATTTGGTTGTGCTAGGATAAGAAATGTAAGAGATATAGACTTGTAAACACAGCTTACACGCAAACCTTGATGTGGGACGCCGACGTCAACACCAACGCCGACGCCGGGGCGAGTACATAAGCTCTCTTATTCTTCGAATAGTCGAGCTAAAAATGAAGAATTGAAAAAAAAAGAGAAGAAAAACTAGAAAATGTGTCCAATGCTAACAAAATGAGTAACAAAATGTTAAGTGTAATATTAAAAGGCAACTTATATGGACCTGATTTGGGTAGGAACATAATGGTGCCATATAGATGTAAGTGTGTATGAAGTTTGAATACTGTAAGACTTTTGGTATGTGAGTAATTGACTTAATAAGCAAGAGGACCAAGATGGCCCTAAATGGCCCTTAATCGATCACCTGAGTACTGGCACATTATCAAACTTCTTCGAAAACTTATGGTCATATACAATCTGTGCAAGTTTGGTTAAGATTGTTCAAGAAATGTGGCTTCTGTTGTTTTAACAACATTGACATAAAGACACTGACAAAGTTTGGTAAATATCAAATTCAAAATGAAGGTGCAAGAGTGTAACCCCTGGGGCAGGGCCATATGTGACCCCAGGACTACATGTAATATATGAGCTGTGTGCCTTGTGGTTTCAGAGAAGCAGATTGTTTAAGTTTTCCCCTATACAAGTCTATGTAAAACGTGACTCCAGGGGCAGGGGCACCATTTGAATAAACTTGGTAAAGGACTATATGCTCATAGCAAATGCAAAATATTAAACCTCTGGCTCTTGTAGTTCCAGAGAAGAAGATTTTTAATGTTTTTACTATATAAATCTATATAAAACTGTGACACCCGGGACCGGGGCCAAATTTGACACCAGGGCAAACATTTGAACAAATATGGTAGAGGACCATAACCTTACGGCAAATGCAAAATATTAAACCTCTGGCTCTTGCAGTTTCAGAGAAGAAGATTTTTTAAAAGTTTTTCCCTATACAAGTCTATGTAAAACGTGACCCCTGGGGCGGGGCCAAATATGACCCCAGGGTCACCATTTAAACAAACTTGGTAAAGGACCATAAGCTTCTAGTAACGCAAAATATTAAACCTCCGGCTCTTGTAGTTTCAGAGGATTTTAATTTTCTTACGTAAAACTGTGACGCCTGAGAAGGGGCCAAATTTGACCCCAGGGTCACCATTTGAACAAACTTGGTAGAGGACCATAAGCTGATGCTACGTGGAATATATGAGAGCACTGTGCCTTGTGGTTTCAGAAAAGAAGATTTTTTTAAAGTTTTTTTCTATACAAGTTTATGAAAAACATGCAAAATCTCAATATACAAACTTTGGACCCCCAGGGCATGGCCATTTTTGGCCCCGGGCACTTTATTTAAACAAACTTGATAGTCTAGGCACTGGCAATCATTTTAAGGGTGCCCTCTGGTGAATATCAGAACAGATAGAATTTTTTATTTCCCTGTTTTTTATGAAGACTAACATATTACTAGTTAGTTTCTGGAAAAATAATGATGGGTCGGTGATTTAACTTTTTCGCAAAATTAATCTTTAGTAATACACTCTCACAGTGCGGTTTTAAATTCTGAATCAGCTGCAAATTGTGTATGGCAACTTACATGTGTGTAGTGTGGTTTGCAGAACAGGTATCGATTTTCCGTCTTTTTTAATGTAATAGATCATACTTTAGGACGAAAAATTAAGGGTTGGGGTATTTTTATCACCATCTGAAAAATTAGTACATCCCTTGTCATTACCCCACCCAGTTTACTATAAATTGCATTTTTAAATTTGTGATCCATAAATTTTTCATGATAAAGGAACAGATAACTTTTTGAGATATTTTGTCTACAATATATACAAGACCTGAGTATCAGAATGAAAAAATAAAAATTGGGGGTCGGTGTGCATATAAGAAAGATATTCAATAAAAACTGAGAAAAAAATGTGCTTTTTTAGATTTCGACGAGCTCTGACATATAACGGCATAGGTCTGTAACAAATAATAGGAAAATACTTTTTATTCCTGTCTATGTATATGCTAACACATGTCTTTGTAATAAAGTTTAAATTAAGTGAATATCTTAAATGGTTTTTGAGAAATACCATCTTTTGTACCCCTACCCCCCATTTTGGCTTATGTTAAAAATTGTCAATTTTGGGCACAACATGTGAGGTCAAAAAAAAAATCTAATTTTTTTTTTTTTTTTTTGCACTTAAATATCCCTATTGGGCATAAGTTTGTTACTGTATAATTATTTTTTCCAGTTTTATTATAATTTTTGAAATATAACAAATGTAAATTTCCGGAAGTGCAAAAATCCAAAACCTCAGCAGAGGGCACCCTTAAAAGAAAAACTGTTGAAATCTGTCCAGTGGTTCTTGAGAAGAAGATTTTTTAAGGTTTTGACCATATATGGTAATGGCTGCCATCTTGGATGTCGAGCTGACCTAATTTTAACAAATCCAAAAAGTATTCATCTAAGGATCATAACTGTGAAGTTTGGTCAAAACTGGCCGAGCGGTTTCTGAGGAGGTCATTTGAAGCAAAAGTTAACGACGACGACGGACGAAAAGTGATCCCAATAGATCAGCTTGAGCCTTCGGCTCCGGTGATCTAAAAATATGAGTCAAGAGAATTAAGGGCCTTTATCATATGTATTCATTGATTGCTTCATCCTGAAGAAGTGTACAACAATTCCTTTTGTTGTGGACCTTCTACTTTGAAAGTTATAAGCCACAGTCAGTTGTCAGCTAAAAGTTAATGGACGGACAGACAGATGGACAGACGGATGGATGGACAATGCAACAACGTGGTATGTCCTTATGGGTATATAAAAGAAACTAGAAGGGTGTTCCACGGAACAATTATGTCGCCTGGGGTGTGCTTATTTGAGCAAGAACAATCTAACTATAAAATTTAAAGACAGGGGGTGCAATTCTTCATGAATTATGAGTTTTTCTTGTTAAGTGTAAAATTTATGAAAAGGGGCATAACTTTGCATTGGATAATTGATAAGAAAGAACTGGATAATGTTTCGTGACCAAAAGTCAATATTTTGCCAAGTTATAAGCTAGGTTAGGTTGCAGGTTAAGAAATAAAAGAAATCACTCCCCGACACCTGGTCAAAATGAAAGATGGAAATCTCTCTGGGACAGGGTCCAAATTTGCAGTTAATTTCATGCAAACTATATTAAAAGTTGTGCCTCAATATCATTAAAAATTGGAACAGAAAGTTTGTAATAGCAAAACTGTTTCACTTTCTAAAAGAGCTTAGCAATATATTTAAAACCTTAGAACACAGTAATTTTACAACATTTTAGACCAATCAGCTTCCACATTCATATGCACATCTTAATTTAAAGCTCAACTGAGCTCTCTTGAATACTGTCTGTTTTTCCGTACTTATACAGCAAGTTTACAGCACTTGAGCATGCATACACAAAATCAGCATGATTGAATATCAGGGCTTTTTTTTGGCTGTTTTTATAGCCGTTATTGGGTCAAATCCCAATGACAAAACATATATTTTTTTCCCAGTTTTGAGAAGAAAATTCCCAATTGAAAGAAGAAAAAGAAAGGACACTGAAAAGTAGCAAAAATGTGACAAGTATTGAATATAAAATGCTTTTAAATGCCTCTGTTGATCGTGTTGTACTGTAAACAGTATGAAAGATACAATTATGAAATAAATGTTTGACTGTTTTGTTTCCCAATTTTATGAAAAATCGTGCTAAATCACGCTAAAATTCCCAATTTTGAGGGTAAGGGTTATGTTCCTAAAATGTAGAAAAAACCACTGGAATACACCTATGCTGCATAAAATTAATTTTTGTTGGACCTTATTTTTCAATAAATCAATAGTAAAAGTGCTAAATTTTGAGGGTAAGGGTTATGTTCCTAAAATGTAGAAAAAAGCACTGGAATACACCTATGCTGCACAAAATTAATTTTTGTTGGACCTTATTTTTCAATAAATCAATAGTTAAAGTGCTAACCTCTGTGGTGTCGTCATTGTTCAGTTTACGTGCGAGATATGGCGTCAACAAGGCCATCAGCGACTTCTTCACTGCTGGGTTGTCTGGCGGGTTATCTTCCTTCTCCTGTAAGCAATACCCTCCTAGTCGCGCGCAGGCTTTGATACACAATTTGGCCAACATATTTGAAACTTCCTGTTTGTTCGAGTCGTCACTTTTCTCGACTCCCGACTCCTCCAACGTGTAATCGTAATTGAATAAATATAATAACAAGTGCCATAAAACACCACTTTGAAACAAATGTGTCTGTAGCCAGAAGTCCACACAGAAAGCACTCACACACTCGGCTACCACCGTGCATATCTTTGTTAAATTCTGAAATATATAAAGTACAGTATTCAGAAAGAAGTGTTGGAATTGGGATTTTTATTTCTCATTATCAAATAACTTAGCAAAGAAGTTCTAATTCAACATTTGTAATGAATTGAATTGAACTGGGTTTTAAGGCGCACCAACACATGAAAAGGTTATATGGCGCCTAATAGGCATGAACATGCCAGGCTCATCTTCCATGTACATCAAGATAAAATATGGAAAATGGGCCTAGAACCTTCTCATCCTGAACTGCAGAGTTGCTGCAAATTCTATCGTAGAAACTCCCATTTAAGCTGGAGCCAAGTTTATTGTTTTTCTGCCACTGCTCTTTTGATGCGAGCGAGATGGCACCTGAATCAATGCAGGGATCATGATGAAGACCTTTAATGAACATGAACAAAAAATGATAAAATGAACATGAATTTGGGGGGATTCTACCCCTCTGCCTACCCCTCCAAAGGGATCTGCGGTGGCCCTATTCTTTGCCCCGTGACCAAACGGGGGCCCCCAGGAACCACACGGGGCTGACAATACTTGAAAAACAACATAACACTAAATTAAATAAGTAATAATTTAGATTTTTTAAAACAAGAGGCTCAAAGAGCCCAGGAGGACCTGAATATGCTCTACTGGTATACTGTGGTTAATTACGCTACAGTATTTAAGTATGCAAAACTTACAATGAAAATACTGGAACACCAGATGTTTTCATACCTTAATTTGTAGTTGGAAATATGAAATTCATCATAAAAAAATAAGACAACTCTAAATATTTTGCAAGAATTTTGTACAACAGACATGCACAAAATGAACATCCTATAAAACATATCATATTAAGTTATATCTTGTCGATCTGTATAATTCCGCCGAGAAACAGGGTGCCCGAGATAAAATCTTATCTCGGCAGTTACTTTCTTATCCAGTCAGATGCACCTTTTTTGATGACGTTAGTGCCACTTTTGATGACGTCAAAGTATATTTGATGACGTCTGGGTATTTTTGAACGGAAAAAAGTGGGGGAAAAGGTAAATTAAATGATTTTAAACGATCAACATGATAAACAGAATATCATGTTAGTACCTGATCTTATCCTGTTTATCAGGCTCGGCACGAAAAAAATGAAGCCCTCACCTGATAAACTGGATGAGATCAGGCACAAACATGATATTCTCTATATATATTGGGACGGGAACCTCAGAGGAAGATGAGATCAAGTGTGCCACAGCCATGTTTCGAACCCATGCTGGGCAGAGATCTGCAGCTCTAAAGCACAACACCTTATCCACTGCTTTATTGATGCCGCTAGGCAAACGTGTATGAATAAGTAATAAGAATATGAGAGGTAATCGGGTAGATATGGGTGATACCTTATAGTAGAGTATTCTACAGAGATCCTTGATTATTGCTGGATGTTCCTGGATCTTCTCTCTACAGCCCTTAAACTGTGACGCCACAGCATAGCACCGTACAATGTTGGTACAAACCTGCAGGTAATACAAGTTAACATAATATCTCTTATATTGGTCTACAATAAAATAAAACAGCATCTCCGCTATTATTAATTTGTAGGTCTGGCTTGACAAAAATAGAAGATTTCGTTGGCTCGGCGGATGATTCCCCTCCCCACCGAAAAAGAAGTTATGTATGAAATTTTAGTTCATCTTATTTGATAGTCACATCTGTAGATCCAAGAATGGCAGAAAATGTGTCCATGGTACACGGATGCCTCATTTTGAATTACTAATAGTAACACAGTAACAGCATTGAAGAATTTTTAGTTTAGAGCAAATGGTACATGAGGTAGCTAGTTGCGATGTTAACTCACCTTTACAGCAAGATCCTCAGGTTTACTAGATGCATTGAGTACAGTGACACACCGAGAAAATGCTTCTTGCAGAATCTGAAAAGCCAAACAGAGATTATTTATCAGATATATTCATTGGATCATGCTGTAGATGTTTATAATATGTTACTATGGGTATATAAAAACAAGGAGGTGTCTGATACTGACAATGCTTACACAGTTCATAAACAGAGGTCATAGAATTGTATTGGCTTTCACAGTCGCAAGAACAGCTAAAGTCATATGGCGACTTTCCAACTTTCATTGGTGGAAGAAGACCCGAGGTCTCCTGGCAATGTTCGTGCACAGGCGGGCACTTGGGTAGAACCACCGAGGTTCTGAAGCCAAACAAAGCTCATGTTAAACTCGAGATATTATGCCAATGTCAGTTTTAGGTCCCTGTGACCTTGACATTGAATTGAACCACCATCTCACTATCAGTAGGCATCTACCTTAACAAACTCAAATGGATCAAATACTGAACGACTTTAAACATTATTTTGGGTGTTTTTTAAATTAGATTTTCATAAACTGTATTATTAGCATATTTGTCAATTTTCCACCATTTATCACAATGTACAGAATTGATAATCCGTGACTGTATTGGAGCCTCTGCTCTAAAGGTACATGAGTCAACATGTATGATGTTCTGTGTCATCATAAAGAAACTAATTATATGTCACCTGTATTCCACTTTCCCTCCTGAGTTCCTCAGCGTTCAGGGCACTGCAGTTCACTGTATGGAAGGCCAGCTCACTTGCTGCGTCCAGCAGTGGGGCAGACTTGGAGAAGAGCTGGTCATCGCCGGTCTCCATCTTGATGGTCTTGATCAACATCGGGTAACCAGCGTACTTGTATGGATGCAGCTCTGTAACATAAAGTCAAACAAAAGTATATATACTAATTCTGAAGGGATGAATTGAAAATATCAAGATTTTTTTTTTTAAAATTCAGAAACACGACGTCCAAAAAGGCTTTAGATAAAAATCGGACGAAGCTGTAAATTTTTATACATTTTTAATTTTAATGTATAAGCAAGAGATTAAAATATTTTTTGCAGTGTCAATTTAGAAAACTCCTGACTTTAGATGAATCACATGACAGTCAACGACTGTGTATTGAAAATCTTCGCTTCAATTGAATGTTGTTTAACGGCTCATCAACACAGTATAGGTTATTTAGAGCCGCCCCAGAGAGAGGGGAAGGATATATAGGAATCCGGGAACCTGCCCTACTCTTATTATCGAATAGATTTCTATGGTTCTTTAACATGCTCGGAGGATAGACGGATACACGGGACCGCCCGGTTTACGTCTCCATCCGACGGACGAGGCTAAGGGAAATGGTCAATAGTAATGAAAAGGTATCGTAGAACGGTTGAAGTTGACTCACCTTCTCTGTATCTGCTAAACAGTATACACTGAGCCTTGAGTATCAGTACTATGTTCTCTGGGTCAGGTCCCTCAGCAGATCTGGACTTACTGCAAAGGAACTCATACGCTTTGTTCACCTTCTCAAACATTTCCTGCAAATATCAATATTTTTTATAGTTGTTTTGTCTTTATAAAATCGCAAATGCAGTTTTAGGTAGATTTTAAAAATATATATGCTTTCCCCCCAAAAAAGAAGACAAAATTCAACCATTGCTCGGGTTGCTTGTTTCAGCCAAGGTTTTTTTTACTTTTCAGACAAATTTCAACTATAACCTTAATAAATTGTATATCAGTGGAACAGATATTTTTAGTGGTAATAAAAGTACCTTAATTTTCAAAACCACTTGAAAAAAAGTTGTTTTTGAAAGGGCATTCATTTTCAATGCAAAATTCTGCTGGATCATAAATTAGAAAATATGTCTTTTTAGAATGTTTTCCAAAAATGGTTTTAATGATTTGAATAAAGTAAATAAAGACACTTTGAACATTTTGTAGCAAAATATTAAAGCTAACCGAAGTGATTTGAGATTTCCTAATTTTCTGATGTCCCAGCAACAAGGAATTTACATGGAAAAGCCCTCACCAAAAAAGCATTTTGTGTCGAAAGCAAGGCATTACGTGGTCAGAGTATTAACTGGTCAGAGTATTAACTTTCATACCCCATCCAACCCCTTCTCCAAAAAGCGAAAACAGGGTTGGCTGGTGTATGAAATAAAACCTTAATTTCAGCCTAAAAAGTTTGCTTATTGTAAAATTAAAACATTAATAGGTAATTTTAAACAGGTTATCACATTTTTCAGTAAAGCATGTTTTTTAACACGTATTATTGCCGAAATATCCGTTATAAAATCCTGCTATTATAAGCTTTCCCACTGCTTAATGGAATTAAGGCGGGATCACGTAATGGTATTTTTATTTACCACTAACAATTCCAGTTCTTGTGATATACAATTTATATACGTTTTACTAAAATTGCTCAGGTTAATGCTGAAAACCCTTCAACTGAAACAAGCACCCCGAACAACAGTGTAAATATTACAGTGGTGGTATAGTAGTTGTATGGATAAAGAGTACTTTCTAAGAAAGCACACATGTTAGACAGAAACATATACATGTACTTACACGGCCTTCTGGGTTTTTGTCTGGGTGATATTTCTGGGCCAGCCGGAAATACGCCTTCCTCACTTTACCTTCCTCGTGCCTGCAATGGAAAGGTATAATTTTAATACAGGTGATAATAATAATATTTTATTCCGTAAACATACACACATGTCTAATTTGTTCTTTCTAAACAAGAGACCCAGGGGCCTAAGATGATCATCTGAGTGTAAGGGTTTTATATGGAAAAATGTTTTATGAAGCTAACACAACATACATGTAGCATGAATTTACTACAGTCCCGACTCAATAATGTGTCGTTTGGTTCAATCCAATACAGTAATATAAACAATGAAGGGTAAAACAGGTGCTTGAACTTGTACATAAACTATCTAAGCTTGGTAGAGAACGAAAGTGTATGTTACCTATGAGAGTTCTATGCCTTGTGGTTTTAAAGAAGTAGATTTTTTAAGCTTCTGACCCCTGGGATGGGATCATATTGGACGGATGACAAAGTGTGATCCCTATAGATCACACTTCAGCTCAGGGTGGTCTTATAACAGCTGTTTCATAAAAAATATTTTACCATTAGTTCATTGAATTAATTCTGGTATAAAGAGTATAAATGTATGGGGTTTAAAATAGCTATCCCGCCAAAAAAAAAACCACATTTTATAACAATTTACACCATTTCTTAACCTACTGTATATATATATATATATATATACATGTATAACTTTGATTTTTGAATATCCAAACTCTAAAGGCAAAATATAAATGGCTTTAACCAACCAGGCCAAACCCCAAAACTGGAGCACTGAATTAAGTTAGGGCTGTTTCAAAAATTACGGCGTCCCACCTGCGGATGGCAAACACTTATTTTTTACATGGGTCGCTGTGTTTATATTATATTGAATTACATGGGTGGTTGTACAAAAAAAAAAACGGTAGGTGGGTGTCAATGACCTAAAATATTGGTATATAGGTGTCAGGGTGTCAAAAAATGTTCATATATGGGTCTAAAAAAGCCAATTCATGAATAATTAATTGGGTCGGTCAAGGTCGAAACAATTAAACGATAACATCTGAATGGTATTGAAATTTGAGAAACTTGAGACTTGAGAAAGTGATCTAAAACCTGAGGCTCTATACCAGAATGAATTGAATTGAATTGAATTGGATTTTATAGTCGCACCAACAGCTAAGGTCATATGGCGACTTTCCAGCTTCCACTGGTGGAGGAAGACCCCAGGTGCCCCTCCGGGCAATTTTCGTGCACGGGCGGGCACCTGGGTAGAACCACCGACGTTCCGCAAGCCAGCTGGATAGCTTCCTCACATAAAGATTCCTAGGCCCCTGAGGGATCGAACCTACAGCGGTGAGGGGCAAGTGATTGCAAGTCAGAGACTCTAACCACTCGGCCACGGACGCCCCCTATACCAGAATGAGAAAAACAGATTTTTTTTTTTAAATTAGGCCAAATAAAATTATACCTGTGTTTACTGTAACATTGCTGAAAAAAATAGGGTAGGTAGGTAGGCATTTTATTTTATTTTATTTTTTTATTTTATTTTTTGGCGAATATACATTTAAGGTGGCGATGAGCTTTGATGAATGGGAAAATGTGGTATTTTAAAAACTACAATAGATAACAATATGAAATTGTGTATGTTTTATTGTTTCCAAAAAGGCATGGCAACAACTGGCTCTTTTCCCAATCACTTGCAATTATTGCAAAGGGGCAAAACAGTTTAATTTATTATTCGCAAGTCTGAAAGAGGGTCAGTTCCAACAGCAGGACAATGAGCACATGAGTCGTCGGCCGTGATTGCGTAAACATAATTATTTTTCAAAAAAAAAAAATAATGTTGGGGGGTGTTTTCAGAGGGTCGGTCGGTCGGGTTACAGTAAACTCAGGTATAATTTTATTTAGCCTTACTAATGTATAGAGATTTTCATGTTGAATACACTATTAATGCTGATTTAAAGTAAAATATATCTATATAGTATAGTAAGATAGTCATACCCGTAAAGGTTGTTTATTAAGATACTCTCGTAATTATCACTTTTTTTTAAAAAAGCCTACAACAAAGTTGCAAAGTTTAATGCACATTTTCATTTTAAAATCAGTATGTAGCAAACAATAGCATAACAAATCAGAACAGCAATTATAAACAATAAAACTTTCATACAACGTTCTCCCAAAACCATTAAATAAGAAATAAGTGGCATAGTCTTTTAGATTTAACTGAGGGTAAGTTCATGAGTTAGACAAATTACCAGTATTGCCACAATCAGTAATATTTATATGACAAGTATTTAAGTTAGACAAATTGCCTGTATTACCAATATCATAACTATTTTGATAACATTTATTTACTTTAGGCACATTATTACCAAGAGAACTAAAGTGCAAGTTGATAAATTTAAATGAGATTATTGAATACTAGGATTCTGATAATCATTATTATTACCATTTTCATGCTCTGTAGAAAAGATGAATGTGCTCCGTCTCGACGTTTTCGGGTCGAAAATCGCACATGCGGCTCGGTTTAAAAGACACAAATGTTTTTTATAATATGAAAAGGTGGCATTAACGGCTCTGATATCATAAAATGTGAACAAAAGCATTTCAAAGTATTAATATAGCATTATAAAGTATTACCATTAAATGAACTTGCATCAAAATATTATAGTATTCAAATGTGTTAAACAGAGAAAGTTTTTAAATTGACTTACATGGGTTGCCTTGCTAAAATATTAAATGCAAAAATTTAATGGAATTACATGGGTGGCCATGTACAAGTTTAATTGAATAACAAGGGTGGCGGGGTAAAAAAAAAGTGCCTTCTATGGGGTGGACGTCATAATTTCTGGAAAAGCCCTTACCAACTCATAATTGATTTTAAGGTATTTTATTAAGGTACACAGGTATTTTAAGAACCTATACTTTTAATCGGCACATATACATTATTATTTGACATGAAAATCTGGATAGAAGTTTGATAAACCGTTTTGAAGTGTAATTTTGCCGTTATTTGGCGGGTTAGTTTCTTTATGTCACTTCTATTAATCTTTCTGTCATTTCATAAGGGTGTCTACTTGTAGCAGTGAGCTCAATGCTCAATTTCTAATATAGTGCTGCCACACTGGATTACCACGCTAGACACATCACATGAACCCCACACAGTCACACAGGGCCTTTTTTCCTTCTAAAACTGGGGCTGAAATTCGGCTACTTGCTCACAACTCAAAATTGGTCATTTTTTTCACAATTGTGGTCGATTTTTTTCACAATTAAAATAAATATATATATTTTTTTTTTTAAACAACATTTCCCCATCTAACTTTCTCAATGTTTTTTGTTTTGGATACATGAGAAAGTTTATCTAAAATGTACCATATTATGCTGAATAATTGTACATTTGTTTTATAGTGTCCTCCTCCCACAAAAATAATGTATGCATGTATTGAGTAATATTGCTTTTAACAATTAATCTTTCAATATTTTTTTCACAAATCAGACAGTTATAGCACTTTTTTTTTTCACAAAATGACCTGGCTAGGGAGCCTTCACAATTCTAAGAAAAAAAGCCCTGTCACATTATACCGACATTGGGCTAAGCAGTCCTAGAACTACCCTTTATAGGCAGAGCATCAAGCAAGTGACCTACTAGTACCATTTTTATAGTCTATGAACCGGCTGGGGACCACCACCCCGTTCTGTAGATATGAACTTATTCTCCAGACCCCTTCTATAGATGTAAACTTACCCTCCAGCCCCCTTCTATAGATGTAAATTTACCCTTCAGCCCCCTTCTATAGATGTAAACTTAACTTCCCTCCAGCTCCCTTCTATAGATGTAAACTTACCCTCCAGCCCCCTTCTATAGATGAAAACTTACCCTCCAGCTCCCTTCTATAGATGTAAACTTACACTCCAGCTCCCTTCTATAGATGTAAACTTACCCTCCAGCCCCCTTCTATTGATGTAAACTTACCCTCCAGCCCCCTTCTATAGATGTAAACTTACCCTCCTGCCCCCTTCTATAGATGTAAACTTACCCTCCAGCTCCCTTCTATAGATGTAAACTCACCCTCCAGCCCCCTTCTATAGATGTAAATTTACGCTTCAGCCCCCTTCTATAGATGTAAACTTAAACTTCCCTCCAGCTCCCTTCTATAGATGTAAACTTACCCTCCAGCCCACTTCTATAGATGAAAAATTACCCTCCAGCTCCCTCCTATAGATGTAAACTTACCCTCCAGCCCCCTTCAATAGATGTAAACTTACCCTCCAGCCCCCTTCTATTGATGTAAACTTACCCTCCAGCCCCCTTCTATAGATGTAAACTTACCCTCCAGCCCCCTTCTATAGATGTAAACTTACCCTCCAGCTCCCTTCTATAGATGTAAACTCACCCTCCAGTCCCCTTCCATAGATGTAAACTTACCCTCCAGCTCCCTTCTATAGATGTAAACTCACCCTCCAGTCCCCTTCTATAGATGTAATCTTACCCTCCAGCCCCTTTCTATAGATGTAAACTTACCCTCCAGCCCCCTTCTGTAGATGAAGGACCTCAAATGCTTCCTCTATAGACATAGACGGAGGCTTCTTCTCCACTTCTTTCTTCCAAGCCTCCAGAATGTCTTTCAACAGTTTCACCTGCAATATCTCAGTTTTGTTAAAATGTGTATCCTAAGAAAAAAAGTTCTATTTTTAAGAACTTTAACCAAAAAATAATATCTGAGCAAACTGTACACAGTACCATGTAATTACCACATTTTTTACAATTATTATATTTTGTGATTTGTTTGGAAGAAAACATAATCGGAATATGAGGACGTTTAATGTGGACTGCCACTGTGGAGTTTGCCTTGTGTTATGGAGAATGATATGCTACAAACTGGTTTGAGAGTTTAAAATCTCTAGTACACAGTTCCGGAAAGTAAAACTTGAATGTTGATGCGGCTGTAGCTGACTTCGAAACAGGTGAGATAAAAATGATATCAATTAATACACACATCCTTTCAACTTAAAGAACTTCTATACTATATAAACAGAAAAACGAAGGAAGGGGTCAGGGCTATTCCACTAAACGATACGTGTGAAAGCCGTTTTGAAACTGAAAATCCACCCATAGATGCAAAATTGAGTTTGAAGAACCAAATTTCATAAAATACGGTTCACCCATAGATGTTTATTAAACTGCCTTCCTGTGGTCCCGAGTGTTTCAATGGAATAGCCGTTGCACGCCGAGTTGTACTTACCGGGTCCTTGATAGGCCAGTCTGGGAATTTAGTGGTATCACAGAGATGCTTCAGATAGTAAATGTTACAGAAAAGCTCGTGCTCTAGCTGTGGGTAGTTTATCACAGGTATGGGACAGTATTGGTACAGCGACCGCGTATTGGACATCAACCGCGGAGAATAGTCCACCAGATGGGACGCAATCTTCTCTATCATTAGCCGCCTGAAACAAACATTAATTTTGATGCTGTAATGCTCGTCACCTAGGTGTGATTTGTGTAATGGAACAAATAAGAACAACTATTTTCAATCTTATAACAGAGGAATAGATGAATCTCCAATTTTAGAAAAACGTACCCATCAACGATCCCAAGTTGTAATATTTAAAGTTCTCCGGCCATGTTTTGTTTCATGAACAAGTTTATGTTTATTTAAATCGAAATCAATACACAACAATAGATATTTACAATTCGCGCATTGCAATATCTGTGAAAAGCGAGAATAAGATTTTATTTGATGACGTAGAAAACTTTGAACAGGTAAATTAATCCACAGGTAAAAGTATTTATCAATTATCTGGCAATAGTTGTGCAGCTATAAAATTCAGAATTAATCTCATTTCCCCGTGCAGTCATGTAGGATCTATGTCATGCAAATAATATTATTTTTACATACAACTTAGTAGCGGTTTTACATATATATTTCTCTCCGGGACTATCAAGAAATGTTCATATGATGTTTAAGAGTTAAATTTGTTAATTGATAATACTACAAAAACGGTGGCCATTCATCTTAACAATCTCACAATCATGCAATCTTAGTAATTAATAAGGTCAATCACACATTTGTATCAGTTATGAAAATGTCTATTTTATTTTAGTTTTAAAACAACAAGTTCGATTTTAGTTTTGTTTGTTTGTTTGTATGGTGTTTTACGTCAGTTATATATGATGGTTGATTTTTTGTGGTGGAGGCAGACCACCCACTTTTCCTGGGTAGAACCAGTACTCTACACCTCCTGCCAACCGTAAGAATTGACATATCCTCACTTACAAGTCGATTCGAACCTGCAGCAGTGAGAGGGAAGGTTTACAAAGCAACGTCGTTAACCATTCAGCCACAGAGACGCCAAGTTCAATTTTAGAATGCTTTATAAGTGCGCAAGTATGAGTGAGTGGTGTTGCAGTTGAATGAATTACTGTTTTATTTTTTGTGGGAGGTTCAAACTTAATTTAATTATTGGTTGGAGAGGTTAAAAATAATAAAATATTGATAGGGTATCCTTAAAATAAAACTGAGGAGTTGTATTTACCTCATTTCCGCATTCCAGATAGCCTCTGGTGTATCAAACTCACCAAGGTAGATTTGTGCGAACTTCTCTGGTGAATAATTCTCCAGATAACAAACCATAGCCTCGGGTAGAATGTGACCAAGCACACTTCGTACCATTAGGTCTGAACTTGAATTCTGAAATATACAAACCACACATCATCAAACAACAGGTTAAGCATTATTTAACAGTCGCACATTTTTCAACATCAACCAATCGGATTGCAGGACTTTTGTTAAGTGCATTAGAATACATATTTACTATTACTATTTCACTTCTGTTTTGTTTAGCTTTTACGTCACTTTTAGCACATGTTAAGACATGTATGATGGTCAATTTTGTTGTGGCAGACACCCCATTTTCCCTGGGTAGACCCAGTACTGTATACCTCCCACCTTTGGTAAGAATCAACACTTTCTCACTTAAGTCAAGCTCCCAGTAGGATTCGAACCTGAAGCGGTGAGAGATGAGAACATTTTAGATACAGCGTCTTTACTATCCGAGCCATGGAATGAAGTAAGTCAGACACGTGCTAATTGCATACAAATACACACTAACAGGAAAGGAACTCTATAAATTCTATTTTTCGAATGTCAAAGTAACCAGAAATGTGTCCATTTAACACAGATGCCCCCACCGAAAACAATTAGCGGAAAACGTAAAATTTGGCACAAATAGGGCCGTAATTTCCATAATACAAGGTTGATTTTGATCGATATGCACATCATGACATCATAGGTAAGCATCCTGTAAAGTTTCGAAACAATTGGTTGAAAACTGTGGGAGGAGATAAGACACACAAGATATTTTAACGTAAATTTAAAAGACGGACGGACATAGCTTATGCTATATGTCCCCGCACCATAAAAATAACACTTGCAATGTACATGCAAACACACACTGATTAAAAAGGAACTCTATATACTATGTCTGAAATCTGTGTTTCACCAAGTTCCTTTAACATGTCATACTGCAAAGAAAATTCTAAGGCTTTCATTGGTCAATGCGCCCTAGACATGAGCCCATGTCTACGTCTCGCGACGTGAATATAGGACGAATTCCCCGTAGGTACCCCATGACTCGAATATACAAAAACCAAATGGCGACGATAACGTTGCCGATTCGTTTTGGAAACCGCCGATTGTTTCCTTCCTATCGCTTTTCTGCGCTTTCCACTGTGTGTAAAAGTCTCAAATAAGCGTAAGTGTATTTTTTTGGGCAATTTTACAGATAATAAAACATTAACGTAGTGATAAAATACGATTATTTTATTAAAAAATCCGCCAAATTTAACGACGTTAGAGCGATGACGTCACGAAAATAAACAACGTCTAGTTAGAGGCACGTGGAAATTGGCGCAATAAAAATGAAATTGTGTTTTTGGCTGTTTTTTTTTTCTTAAATAAAAGGTTACAACTTTGAAGTATGACAAATTCGTTATTAGGATTCTTGACATAGAACATGGGCTCACATTCCCTGTGTGGAAATTTATATTCCCCCTCGCCTAACGGCTCGGGTGAATATGATTTCCAGGCAGGGAATGTGAGCCCATGTCCCCTGTCAAGAATCCTAATAACTAATAATGTTATACAAGATTGCTTACCCATTCAGTGAAGATTTGAATGGAGAATTTAATTATTATTAATACTGATCACGATTAATGTTGATTATTTTTGTTGTAAAATATTGGATATATAGCCTTCATTCTCAGGAACAATTTAAACCTTATCAAGTTGAAAATTATTACGTGGTCAGAGTATTAACTTTCATACCCCATACAAACCCTTCTCCAAGAAGCGAAAACGGGTTGGCTGGTGTATAAAATAAAACTTAATTTCAGCATAGATAGTTGGAATATTGTAAAGTTAAACCATTTAACTGTTTAATAAGTAATTTCAAACAGGTTATCACATTTTTTCAGTAAAGAATGTTTTTAAACATGTTTTATTGTCAAAATATCCGTTATAAAATCCTGCTAATATAAGCTTTCCCATCACTTAATAGAATTAAGTCGGGACCACGTAATGTATTGCAGTTTTATTCTCCATAAACAAGGATCTGACTCGTGTATCTGGCTGTTTCTAAATCACATACTGGGACCTACTTACCTCGTCTGACCTGAAGGCCTGTTTGAGATGTGTGTTCTTGAGGAAGCGAGCAACTGGGAGAACGTTTGATCCTGTGTACATCAGGATGAAGAAAAATGCTCCAGTCAGGTAGAGGCGAGATATGTTGGGGTTGTCAGCCATTATCTCATTGAGCAAGAATGCTATCTTCTCTACTAGAATAGGGTCAAAGGTTAACAGGAGCTGCGAATACAAAAAGTTTATGTAAATGACTTCACAACAATATATTAAATAGAATAAATTCTCAATAAAAGTAAGAAATATGGTGTAATTGTAAATCTGATCCCTTTATCATGTTTTTTTTTTTTTTTAACACTTAACCCGCTAAGCATGACTATAATAGCCTTTGCGTCCATTGTAAACCCAGATCGACCTGTGAGTAACTCGCAGTCTGGTCAGGGTTTTTAATGTCCGACTGCTGATGTTATTTTCCCCAAAACACCCCTTTGTCACATAATGGAATGGTCTTAATTCAAAGAAAGAACAGTCCATTATATATATGTAGCGGGTTAAGGATTAACAAATTGTCAAACTCGTCCAAGATCTTATTGAAACAAACTGTTTAGATCAAATTTAGTGAAAATCAAAACTTAAAACTTAGTTATTTGCTTTCAACAGACGATGACGTACACCCGGAGACGGCTGAAGCTTTCCTGGCCATGCTGATGATGGCCAGTAGAGCTAAAAACAATGGTAAGATTTAAAACTCTAAAGTATTAAAGCATTTTACTGCCTGATCTGTAGTTTGATTTGCTACTATTAGCTATTTAGGGTTCAGGGTTCTCCAAGTCTAAAAATTATAAGGTGGCAGTGCAAATCCGTTATTTTACGTTTTTTTGACGCCATTTTGTCAGCGACACCTGGAGGAGAGTTACATCCACTATACGGTTCGGTCGATACAATTGAGGAGCTTGCTTTCTTGTTGAAGACTGGATAACAAGAGTCTGCATGATATTACTTCACTACATGTAACCACAGAGTACCAAATCGGTCTAGATTCAGGTTACGTGATGGTGTTTGTTGCGTCAATTCATACATTGCACAGGCCCAATTTCGTTCAGATGAATTTCTGGTAAAAGATCTTTGTGTTCTACATCAAGTTTGCTAAATTTATTACTTTTTTTTTTATTTAAAAGTAGTGCTTGATTTTTACGTGGCGGCGCTTGTTTTCATTGCGGTATGTGCCGATAGCGTGGCGGCCTGTCATCGTATTTCATGGTGCTGTATTTCATGGATTATCAGTTGATTTCTTTAGGACCTATTAATTCTCTGAAGAACGAGTAGTTTCAGATTTTACTGGCCCTTATGCCCAATTGAAGAATATTCATAAACAGAAACCCCTGAATGTCATGACTTTTGTAAAAAAAATCATATTAAGGGTTATTTCATTATTTCATCTATGGATGTACAATTTCAAAAGTGTCTGCCTGGGGTCACCTGTATGTTTTAATGAAATATACCTAATATGAGTTTTGGGTCTAGATGATTTACAGTAAAAAGGTTTATCTAGATAGAAGGTCCTCACAGATGGCTGAGATGCCAAGGCAAATGACACTTGAAGAAGCTTTGAACATCTGAGCTCATATACTTAACAATATTAAAAGTATTTTTTTATTTTGTATTTGTTTTTAATTAAAATTTCTCCAAGATCGATTGCATAATTCCGATTTTATTTCTTTCAGTACATGAATTTGATCGGTCACCAGATTTATAGGGAATGTGGATAATTTCTAACATGTACATAACACTACAATCGATCTTGGAAATAAACACAAAATAAAACAACTTGCACTTTTAATGGCGTTAAGTATACAATATGATACATTCAGTAATAGTGTCAGATAGAGCTAAGAGAACAGACAGATGAATGTACACAAAGATGGACAGACATAGGCATACAGGGTTATGTAGTACCTGAACTATATGTGGAAGACACATCACATTTGGCAAGAGTGCCAGATAAAGCTAAGAGAACAGACAGATGTACGCGAATATGGACAGACATAGACATAAAGGGTTTTGTAGTACCTGAACTATATGTGGAATACACATCACATTCAGCAACAGTGTCAGATAGAGCTAAGAGAACAGACAGATGAATGTACGCGAAGGTGGACAGACATAGACATGCAGGGTTATGTACAAGTAGTACCTGAACTATATGTGGAAGACACATCACATTCAGCAAGTGTCGGATAAAGCTAAGAGAACAGACAGATGAATGGTATGCGAAGGTGGACAGACATAGACATAGAGGGTTATGGTAGTACCTGAACTATATGTGGAATACACATCACATTCAGCAAGTGTCGGATAAAGCTAAGAGAACAGACAGATGAATGTATGCGAAGGTGGACAGACATAGACATGCAGGGTTATGTACAAGTAGTACCTGAACTATATGTGGAATACACATCACATTCAGCAAGTGTCGGATAAAGCTAAGAGAACAGACAGATGAATGTACGTGAAGGTGGACAAACATAGACATACAAGGTTATGTAGTACCTGAATTATATGTGGAAGACATCACATTCAGCAAGTGTCGGATAAAGCTAAGAGAACAGACAGATGAATGTACGTGAAGGTGGACAGACATAGACATAGAGGGTTATGTAGTACCTGAACTATATGTGGAAGACACATCACATTCAGCAATAGTGTCAGATAGAGCTAAGAGAACAGACAGATGAATGTACGCGAAGGTGGACAAACATAGACATGCAGGGTTATGGTAGTACCTGAACTATATGTGGAAGACACATGGCATCAGACAGAACTCTTTTTAAACGTGGCAGTGGGCGAACAATAGCACCATCAACATCTCTGATATAGAAAACACCATGCATTAATATAAAACAATTATGTAATAGGCAAGGTGGCAAATATGTTTCCAGCAATATAATTACATTTGTCAAATCAAATCTGTGATATATCATTTACTTATTACTTAAAAATGAATGGCCACCCTTTTTGTAGTATTATCAATTAACAAATTTAATTCTTAAACATCATATGAACATTTCTTGATAGTCTCGTAGAGAAACATATATTGAAAACCGCTACTAAGTTGTATGTACAAAATAAGTATTATTTGCATGACGTAGATACTACTTTTACCACTGCATGACTGCATGGGAAAATGAGGTAAATCTGAATTGTATAGCTGCACAACTATTGCCAGATAATTGATAAATACATTTACCTGTGGATTAATTTACCTGTTCAAAGTTTTCTACGTAATCCCATAAAATCTTATTCTCACTTTTCACAGATATTGCAATGTGTGAATTGGAGCATTTAGCTCCAGGAATAAAATACGTAAACAATATTTGTGTGCAAGCTTTTTAAACGGGAGTTCCACTGCAATGCTAATGTTTCAAGACAATTTTACTGAACCAGATTTTTTTTATGTTAAAATACATTAGGTGCGTTCTGACGTATATTTCAGATTTATAGAAAGGTAAAGATAAATACACAAATGTATCTGAAACCCCCACTCCCCACCCAAAGCAATTAAGTGTAGGCCCGGGCCTACAGTGCCTACGCAGACCTACACCAATGGTACTGACCTACTGGGGTAGTATTCGGTCATCTTGACGAACATATTCAGTACCAGGCAGGCCAGGTCACTCTCGTTCATAACCGGCTGACCTGTGGCGAGTAATGTCCACTTGAGTTGTGGTACTGACTGCAGAGGGCGCCACCCATCCATGCCTTGAGCCCAGCACCGAGTCTTGGCATGAAGGATTCCCTCACCCCAGAATTGCTTCAACTGCAGATATAGTCAAATATTAACATGTCGTAATGACACACAAGTGTAATAATATTAAAGGGGTTGTTGCACTATTCTGGAACTAGCTTCATTTAAAAGAGCTTTAAAACCCATGGAAAAAGCTGAAAGAATTATCAAAATATTATAAAAAATACAAGAGACAGCCATCTTGGATTGATGACGTCATCGCGCCGTTTTACCATTTATTTCATATTGATAAATATCATTTAAAACAAAGACTATCACTGCAAATACATGTACATCGTAAAAAGAGCATATACAGTATACATATTTTACTTTGTATTTATAATTTAATACATGTTTTTGTTTTAAACACTATGTATTATCTATTTTCCATATATGGAAAAAGGCGCGATGACGTCATCGTTCAAAGATGGCTGCCTCCATTGGAGTCTTTTTGCACATTTTCAAAAGGTCATATCTCCTGTATTTGTTACGATATTTTGATAATTCTTTCAGCTTTTTCTATGTTTGTTAAAGCCCTATGAAATGAAGATAGTTCCAGAATAATGCAACATTCCCTTTAACAGCTACCCAAGAGAATCGTTGAGAGTGTGGTCCAGTAGTCGAGCGTCAGACTCCAGATCGTAAGGTGGTGGCTTTAATCCTTGCAGTGGCCATGTTACATATCCTTGAGCTAATTCACACTGCTTAGTACTGGTTCTACCCAGGAAGCCATCGAAAGTGTTTAGTATAAGTTGCAAGAACTTGTTTTGCAATTAGTTTAAACTAATTTTTTTTACATCGACTGTAACGTTAGCTCTATGAACTTATTTGAATCACTCTCGATGTCTTCCTGGGTAGAACCAGTACTAAGCAAATGCAGATAAAGTGTCTTGCTCAGGGACACAACGCATATGGCAATGATGGGGATCCAACCCACGACTTTTTGATCATGGGTTCAAAGCTCTACTGCCAGACCTCAATGCTCCACAGGGGCGTCCGTGGCCGAGTGGTTAACGTCTCTAACTTGAAATCACTTGCCCCTCACCGCTGTAGGTTCGATCCCTCAGGGGCCTAGGAATCTTTATGTGAGGAAGCTATCCAGCTGGCTTGCGGAACGTCGGTGGTTCTACCCAGGTGCCCGCCCGTGCACGAAAATTGCCCGGAGGGGCACCTGGGGTCTTCCTCCACCAATGGAAGCTGGAAAGTCGCCATATGACCTTAGCTGTTGGTGTGACTATAAAATCCAATTCAATCAATTCAATCAATCAATGCTCCACAACTGCAACTGATGTAAAAGAAATATGTTTGAACTAATTAACGTAATACAGTGTTAGTAAAGTCATCAAAATTCACTTAGTTGTTCAAGACAATATATTTTTTGTAGATTGCAATCATACCCAAATTTTCTAATTTTGCAATTTTTTTCCGATTTCAAAACACTTTTATATTCATAACTTTCACATACTGTCATTAGTAACAATTTCTGAGATGTTGAGATATTCGGTAGGTGAAAATAAATGGGTTTCCTCGGGCGTTATCCTCAATCTCTATATGAAAAAATCAAATATTAAACCATAATTTAAAATAAATGCATCCACATTGGTGTTTTAAAATCAGACAGCACCAAAAGGACATATCTGTACACAAAAAATAAAGATTTTAATATAATAATCACTACAAATTAATTTTATAAAGGGCTGAAGTCAATTGAGCATCAACAACAAACACGGAGTTTACCTCCTACCAGAAAGTGGAGGTCTTTCATTTTATTTATCACTGATTGGTCAAATTATTTTGATGACGTCATGTGAAAATTATGATTACAAGATATTGATAAGCTCATCTCGCCACATGTATGAGTGTAACGGATTTCAAAATGTCAACTAGAACTATCACTGAAGGTGATTAATGCCCCTCTTACATTTTAGTCAAACAAAGGGCCATAATTCTGTAATAAATTAGACAATCAACAATGTGTGACGTAGAGGTACATAAGGTCATCAGTTGTTATGTGTATATGAAGTTTGGGAAGAACCAATTCAAAACTGTTTGAGGAATGCAAGCAATAAAAATGTGAATCGACGTGACGGGACAAAAAATGAGTTACGGGACGCGATGGGACGTTACGGACAACGTGATTCCCAAAAAGCCCCCAATTCACTTTGTGAAAGCGGCGTTATAACAACAACCTGCTTACCTCTTCCGAGCTGTATGGTCCAAGCCTCTCCTTCTCTTTATTACCGTAGTACCACTCCTTCTCACCCTCTCGCTTCATGTCTGCCCCCGCCTCTATCACGTTACTTTGAAGGGGAACTGTTGCTCGTGTTGTATGCAAATGAGCAAGGGTCAGAAGATCAACTAGAATTTTGATACCATTTGCATCCAGTATTTCTTTGACGTTTTTCTGAAAATGAGGTTGATATAGTGGCATGAACATTGGACAGAAACATGTCCTAAAAAGGTCAATGCGACAGCATGGTCTACATTGAGTGAACAGCAATACAATTATTTTTTTTAAATAATAATTCCAAATTTGTTTATAAATTATATATATTCAAGTTGCTGATTATTTAAAGAGAATACAAATACTGGTAATTGTTGATTGGTACTGCATTCAGTCAGAAGTGACTATTTTGTAATATTTTTTCTATACCCCCATGGAATATGAGATAACACTAAATTTCTCAAATAATCTGATGTCCCGTTGCAAGACAAACCCATTGCACTTTTTTATCCGGACCGACTGTATCACACATACAGACCCATCGCACTATTTTATCTGAACCAGACTGTAACACACATACTTACAGGATGAAGAATCAATCTATTCAAAAACAGAACCAGTCTGTCTCGCTCAAGCTTGTCTGTACACTGAAATACATATATACAAGAAACATATAAACAAGAAATGTGGACGTTTCACAAAAACAAGGTTTTCCATCAGGAAATCTATTTCAGTGAAAATATGAAATTAATCATGTGTGCACATTTATACATGAAATAGCAAAGATGATGTTGGCTGAAAGTAGCAAATGAATTAAAGTTAATCCAATGTTACGATTATAATTACTGACAAATTCTGACTACGTTTTACTGAAAAGTGGCCCTGCCCTTGATCGAAGAGACCTCAAAGAAACTCTCAAGCTTCCTTACCATAAAAGCTACCCTACCCTCAATAAATTGTATGAATAAGTACGTTATTGAGCTAAAACCACATTCTAATTTTCAACAATGACCTTGACCCAAGTGACCTCTAGCCCAATTCCAAACTGAAGGTATAAAAACTTAAGAGACTAAATGTAATTTTTAAAAGTATTGGTAGTTTATTGATTTACAGCATTTTCTAAAAAAAACAAACATTTATCTTTTGAAGATATTAAAATTACATCACAGATGATGTTATGGGTCAAAAGTTCAACTCATCTACAAAATATCAAACATCACTCACCCGTTCCAACATGCCTACAATATATTTGGTATCGTTAAAGGCGCCTATTTCCTCATGACATCTGCCATACACGATGGTCATTGCCTGCAGACACATGCACTTCATGTTGATCTTGGGCGTCAGCAGGAAGCGGTGATACAGATCATTGAAAAACTCGTATCTACAAAATGTCCAACAAGCAATGAATCTATAAATATCCACAACAAACAATGCATCTATATATATCCACAACAAACAATGCATCTTTAAATATCCACAACAAGCAATGCATCTATAAATATCCGCAACAAGCAATGCATCTATATGTAACCGGGTACAGGTAAATGGTGAATAATCGCTTCCTAACTGTATGTCCTTGATAGCTCAGTGGTTAGAGTGCTGGTTGGTAAACCAGAGACCCTGGGTTCAAGTCCCGGTTGAGGAACGATTTTTTCTCCACCTGTTATATTTGGGGGCTCATCTGGGATCATCCAATTTCAGTCTGGTGGAGGTGTATGTAACCGGGTACAGGTAAATGGTGAATAATCCATCCCTTATCGATTCCTAACCGTATGTCCTCGATAGTTCGGAGTACAGAGCACTGGTACGGTAAACCAGAGCCACTGTGTTCGAGTTGAGAAACGATTTTTTCACAATCTGTTATATTTAAATATCGAGCAGACAATGCATCTATAAATATCCACACCAAACTAGAACTATCACTGAAGGTGATAAATACCCCCACTATAAATGTCTAAAAAAATATATATAAAATATATATTAAAAAAATAATAATGTGAACCCCATTTTCAGAGTATAACAAAGGTCCATAATTCTGTAAAAACGGCAGAATCGAAAACCTCTGATGCAGAGACACATCATATCATGACGTGTGAACTGTATGCCAAGTGTAATAATAATCCATGAACACTTTTAAAGTGAAAGCCATATGAAGTTCATTATACACTATTTGAGTGGAAAATTCTAAATACTAAACGGGTGTTCCGTGGAACACGTGTGTCTGTCAGTGCTTTGTCAGTATAACAAGTTTTTTTGGACCCTGATAAATCACCTTGACAAACTAGCCGGACTAAGTTTTCGTGAGGAAAAAATAAATATTTAACCCATATTTGACCTTCAATGTGACCTTGACCTATATATATATATTTGGAATGGTCATGTCGATGTTGTCATGATGAGTATATATTGAAAGTTTGATGAAGATATATCAAGAAATGAGAAAGTTATAGCCAACGTTAAGTTTTCATGAAGAAATAAAGAGTATTTAACCCATATAATGACCTTCAGTGTGACCTTGAACTTTATATTTTAGTATGGTCATGTTGATGTTGTCATGATAATAACATATTTAACGTTTGATGAAGAAATATCAAGAATGAGAAAGTTATAGCCAATGTTAAGTTTTTGTGAAGAAAAAAATTAGTATTTAACCCATATAATGACCTTCAGTGCGACCTTGACCTGTATATTTTAGTATGGTCATGTTGATGTTGTCATGATGAGTATATATTGAAAGTTTGATGAAGAAATATCAAGAAATGAGAAAGTTATAGCCAGCGTTTAGTTTTCGGAAGAAAAAAATGAGTATTTAACCCATATAATGACCTTCAGTGTGACCTTGACCTTTATATTTTAGGCTGGTCATGTCGATGTTGTCATGATAAGTATATATTGAACGTTTGATGAAGAAATATCAAGAAATGAGAAAGTTATAGCCAAGTTTAAGTTTTCGTGAAGAAAAAACAAGAGGGCCAAGATAGCCCTAAATCGATCACTTGAGTACTGGCACATTATCAAACTTCTTCGAAATCTTATGGTCATATACAACCTGTGCAAGTTCGGTTAAGATTGTTCAAGAAATGTGGGCTCTGTTGTGTATAACAACATTGATATAAAGACACTGACAAAGTTTGGTAAATATCAAATACAAAATGAAGGTGCTAGAGTGTAACACCTTGGGCAGGGCCAAATGTGACCCCAGGGCTACATGTAATATATGAGAGCTTTGTGGTTTCAGAGAAGAAGATTTTTTAAGTTTTTCACTATACAAGTCTATGTAAAACATGACCCCTGGGGCGGGGCCAAATGTGACCCCACGGTCACCATTTGAACAAACTTGGTAAAGGACCATAAGAGTATAGTAAATGCAAAATATTAAACCTATGGCTCTTGTTGTTCCAGAGAAGAAGATTTTAATGTGTTTCCTATATAAGTCTATGTAAAACTGTGACCCACGGGGCGGGGTCAAATTTGTCCCCAGGGTCACCATTTGAACAAACTTGGTAGAGGACCATAATCTTATAGTAAATGCAAAATATTAAACCTCTGGCTCTTGCAGTTTCAGAAGAAGATTTTCTTTTTCCTATACATATAAATCTATGTAAAACTGTGACCCCCGGGGCACAGCCAAATTTGACACCAGAGTCACCATTTGAACAAACTTGGTAGAGGACTATAAGTTTATAGCAAATGCAAAATATAAACCTCTGGCTCTTGCAGTTCCAGAGAAGAAGAATTTTTTAAGTTTTTCCCTATACACGTCTATGTAAAACATGTGACCCCCGGGGCGGGGTCAAATGTGACCCCAGGGTCACCAATTGAACAAAGTTGGTAGAGGACCATAAGCTTATAGCAAATTCAAAATATTAAACCTCTGGCTCTTGCAGTTTCAGAGAAGAGAGTTTTTCCCTATATATTTCTATGTAAAACCGTGACCCCCGGGGCAGGAACAAATTTGACCCCAGGGTCACCATTTGAACAAACTTAGTACAGAAACATAAGCTGATGCTACATGTAATACATGAGATCTCTGTGCCTTGTGGTTTCTTTAAAGTTTTTTCCTATATGTCTATATGAAAAACATGCAAAATCTCAATATACAAAATCTCAATATACAAATGTTGGACCCCCGGGGCACGGCCATTTTTTAGCCTGGGGACTTCATATGAACAAACTTGATAGTCTAGGCGTTGGCGATCATTTTAAAAGAAAAACTGTTGACATCTGTCCAGCGGTTCTGGAGAAGAATTTTTTTAAGGTTACGACCATATATGGTAATGGTGGCCATCTTGGATGTCGCACTGACCTAATTTTAACAAATCTACAAAGCATTCATCTAAGGATCATCCATGTGAAGTTTGGTCAAAATTAGCCAAGCGGTTTCTGAGGAGAAGTCGTTTGAAGAAAAGTTGACGACGACGACGGACGGACGGACGAAGAGAGATCCAAATAGATCACCTTGAACCTTCGGCTCAGGTGATCTAAAAATAGTATTTAACCCATATAATGACCTTCAGTGTGACCTTGACCTTGATATTTTAGTATGGTCATGTTGACATTGTCATGATGAGTATATCTTGAAAGTTTGATGAAAAAATATCAAGAAATGAGAAAGTTATAGACAACGTTAAGTTTTCGGGAAGAAAAAAATGAGTATTTAACCCATATAATGACCTTCAGTGTGACCTTGACCTTTATATTTTAGTATGGAGATGTCGATGTTGTCATGATGAATATATATTGAAAGTTTGATGAAGAAATATCAAGAAATGAGAAAGATATAGCCAACGTTAAGTTTTCGTGACGGACTGACTGACGGACGGACGACAAAGTGATCCCTGTGTATCACATTTTTCTTCGCAAAGGCGACACAAAAACAAAGGGCCTTATTTGTGTAATTCCTATATAGCCCTGCTTCACTTTGTGAAGCATGGGGTGTAGCAAAGAGTCACAATTCTGTAATAAATTAGCCAATCAACAATGTGTGATGTAGACAGATATAAGGTCTTCAGTTGTTATGTGTATATGAAGTTATATGAAGTCTGGGAACAATCAATTTGAAACTGTTTGAGAAAAATATGTTCTGCGAAATTATTCACAATAAGAGTGGAAAAACAACTGTTCAAGAATGCAAGTACTAACAAAAGAGTGTTCAACGGATCACTTGTGTCGCCTGCCATGTACTTTTTAAGTTATGGCCAGTTATGAGCTTGGTTAGGTTGCAAGTTAAAGTTTTATGAAAGGGGGCATAACTCTGACAAAATGAAAGTCAAGACTTAATGGACATGAGTAACAACATTCCTTAGGTTAAGATGAAGATGTGTGTGAAGTGTCATGAACACAGGTCACATACTTTTCAAGTTATGGCCAAGGTTAGGCTGCAGGTTAAAATGTGAAGGAAGGACGACAACAGACGACGGACGACGGACAAAGTGATATCTAAGTGTCTGCTATGCTACGTAGGCGACACAAAAATGCGTTACGTGACGTGACGGGACAGGATGGAACATTACTGGATGTTACGGTCAGCGCGATTCCTATAAAAAATATAAATAAAACTTACGATCGTTTTATTGCACTTGTTTCATCCGATTCATTCTCATCTTCCTCCAAAAGCAGCCGCAGATAGTAGTCACCTACAAATAGAATGTTTTTTTTCGTTTGAATAGCATTTTACCTCATTTTTAGTACATGTTAGGTCATATATGATACTTGATTTTTCTGTGGTAGAGGTAGAGCACCCCATATCAGTAAGAATCAACACTTTCTAACTTGATAAATCAAGCTCCCAGTGGGATTCGAACCCGCAGCAAAGGTTTACAATGCAACATCATTAACCATTCGGCCACGGAGACTCATAAAGTCAAAATAAATATTGTAACAACACAAATATATTCCTAAACAGTCAATCTAAGTATTGGAACAGCACTAACCTACACCCAACTATACCCTCACTGTTAATTTGCTTTGTTAAAGTAAATGAGAAAGGATGCATTACGTGATCCTGCCCTAATTCCAATGGGAAAGCTTACATTAGCAGAATTTTGTAAAGGATATTTTGACAATAAAACATGTTTAAAAACATTTCTTACTGAAAAAATGTGATAACCTGTTTAAAATTACATATTAAATATTTTAATTTTACAATATGCAAGTTTTGTAAGACGAAATTAAGGTTTTATTTCATACCCCAGCTAAACCCGTTTTCACTTATAGGAGATGAGGTTGGATGGGGTATGAAAGTTAATACGCGGACCACGTAAAGTGGAAATGCCATAAAAGTGTGCGTATGTAGTTATTACCTATTTTGATTTCTTCCGATAGACAGTGATATTGCACTTCAAATTCCTGATGATTCCACCCTATGACACAGTTGGAACCCAGCTCCTTGTCCACGTTGAAGGCTCGCATTTCATTCTCTAACGCTTCACGCAACTCCTCTCGTGTCTTGAAAAGTAATATTAACAAGTTTAATAACAATTGTCAATAGTTGCACATCAACGCTGAAAATGATCTAAACACTAAAGTATTTGACATATCAACATATATGACCCCCAAGCGATAGAGTATGTGATGGGTCAACAATGGTATTTCGATTTGGTTTTGCATGATCAATATTGAAGTGGTATTGCCTTGTATACCTAGACAATATTTGGTTTTGCATGGTCATTGCTGAAGTGGTAATACTTTGTAATTCCAGATAATATTTGGTTTTGAGTGGTCAGGGTGGCAGTGGTAATACCTTGTAATTCCAGATAATATTTGGTTTTGTGTGGACAGTGTGGAAGTGGTAATACCTTGTAATTCCAGATATGATTTGGTTTTGAGTGGTCAGGGTGGCAGTGGTAATACCTTGTAATTCTAGATAAGATTTGGTTCCGCATGGTCAGTGTTGAAGTGGTAATACCGTGTAATTCCAGATAAGATTTGGTTTTGTGTGGTCAGTGCGGAAGTGGTAATACCTTGTAATTCCAGATAATATTTGGTTTTGTGTGGTCAGTGCGGAAGTGGTAATACCTTGTAATTCCAGATAAGATTTTGTTTTGTGTGGTCAGTGTGGAAGTGGTAATACCTTGTAATTCCAGATAATATTTGGTTTTGTGTGGTCAGTGTGGAAGTGGTAATACCTTGTAATTCCAGATAATATTTGGTTTTGTGTGGTCAGTGTGGAAGTGGTAATACCTTGTAATTCCAGATAATATTTGGTTTTGTGTGGTCAGTGCGGAAGTGGTAATACCTTGTAATTCCAGATAAGATTTGGTTTTGTGTGGTCAGTGCGGAAGTGGTAATACCTTGTAATTCCAGATAATATTTTGTTTTGTGTGGTCAGTGCGGAAGTGGTAATACCTTGTAATTCCAGATAATATTTTGTTTTGTGTGGTCAGTGTGGAAGTGGTAATACCTTGTAATTCCAGATAATATTTGGTTTTGTGTGGTCAGTGTGGAAGTGGTAATACCTTGTAATTCCAGATAATATTTGGTTTTGTGTGGTCAGTGTGGAAGTGGTAATACCTTGTAATTCCAGATAATATTTGGTTTTGTGTGGTCAGTGCGGAAGTGGTAATACCTTGTAATTCCAGATAAGATTTTGTTTTGTGTGGTCAGTGCGGAAGTGGTAATACCTTGTAATTCCAGATAAGATTTTGTTTTGTGTGGTCAGTGCGGAAGTGGTAATACCTTGTAATTCCAGATAATATTTTGTTTTGTGTGGACAGTGCGGAAGTGGTAATACCTTGTAATTCCAGATAATATTTTGTTTTGTGTGGTCAGTGTGGAAGTGGTAATACCTTGTAATTCCAGATAATATTTGGTTTTGTGTGGTCAGTGTGGAAGTGGTAATACCTTGTAATTCCAGATAAGATTTGGTTTTGTGTGGTCAGTGTGGAAGTGGTAATACCTTGTAATTCCAGATAATATTTGGTTTTGTGTGGTCAGTGTGGAAGTGGTAATACCTTTAATTCCAGATAAGATTTGGTTTTGTGTGGTCAGTGCGGAAGTGGTAATACCTTGTAATTCCAGATAAGATTTGGTTTTGTGTGGTCAGTGTGGAAGTCGTAATACCTTTAATTCCAGATAAGATTTGGTTTTGTGTGGTCAGTGCGGAAGTGGTAATACCTTGTAATTCCAGATAAGATTTTGTTTTGTGTGGTCAGTGTGGAAGTGGTAATACCTTGTAATTCCAGATAAGATTTTGTTTTGTGTGGTCAGTGTGGAAGTGGTAATACCTTTAATTCCAGATAAGATTTGGTTCCGCATGGTCAGTGTTGAAGTGGTAATACCGTGTAATTCCAGATAAGATTTGGTTTTGTGTGGTCAGTGCGGAAGTGGTAATACCTTTAATTCCAGATAAGATTTGGTTTTGTGTGGTCAGTGCGGAAGTGGTAATACCTTGTAATTCCAGATAATATTTTGTTTTGTGTGGTCAGTGTGGAAGTGGTAATACCTTGTAATTCCAGATAAGATTTTGTTTTGTGTGGTCAGTGTGGAAGTGGTAATACCTTGTAATTCCAGATACAATTTGGTTTTGAGTGGTCAGGGTGGCAGTGGTAATACCTTGTAATTCTAGATAAGATTTGGTTCCGCATGGTCAGTGTTGAAGTGGTAATACCGTGTAATTCCAGATAAGATTTGGTTTTGTGTGGTCAGTGCGGAAGTGGTAATACCTTGTAATTCCAGATAAGATTTGGTTTTGTGTGGTCAGTGCGGAAGTGGTAATACCTTTAATTCCAGATAAGATTTTGTTTTGTGTGGTCAGTGCGGAAGTGGTAATACCTTGTAATTCCAGATAAGATTTGGTTTTGAGTGGTCAGTGCGGAAGTGGTAATACCTTGTAATTCCAGATAAGATTTGGTTTTGAGTGGACAGTGTGGAAGTGGTAATACCTTGTAATTCCAGATACGATTTGGTTTTGAGCGGTCAGGGTGGCAGTGGTAATACCTTGTAATTCTAGATAAGATTTGGTTTTGTGTGGTCAGTGTTGAAGTGGTAATACCTTGTAATTCCAGATAAGATTTTGTTTTGTGTGGTCAGGGTGGCAGTGGTAATACCTTGCAATTCCAGATAAGATTTGGTTTTGTGTGGTCAGTGTGGAAGTGGTAATACCTTGTAATTCCAGATAAGATTTTGTTTTGTGTGGTCAGTGTGGAAGTGGTAATACCTTTAATTCCAGATAAGATTTGGTTTTGTGTGGTCAGTGTGGAAGTGGTAATAACTTGTAATTCCAGATAAGATATGGTTTTGCATGGTCAGGGTGGCAGTGGTAATACCTTGTAATTCCAGGTTATATGTGGTTTGCATGGTCAGTGTTGAAGTGGTAACACCTTGTTATTCCAGATAATATTTGGTTTTGTGTGGTCAGTGTGGAAGTGGTAATACCTTGTAATTCCAGATAAGATATGGTTTTGCATGGTCAGGGTGGCAGTGGTAATACCTTGTAATTCCAGGTTATATGTGGTTTGCATGGTCAGTGTTGAAGTGGTAATACCTTGTTATTCCAGATAATATTTGGTTTTGTGTGGTCAGTGCGGAAGTGGTAATACCTTGTAATTCCAGATAAGATTTGGTTTTGAGTGGTCAGTGCGGAAGTGGTAATACCTTGTAATTCCAGATAAGATTTGGTTTTGTGTGGTCAGTGCGGAAGTGGTAATACCTTGTAATTCCAGATAAGATTTGGTTTTGAGTAGACAGTGTGGAAGTGGTAATACCTTGTAATTCCAGATAAGATTTTGTTTTGAGCGGTCAGGGTGGCAGTGGTAATACCTTGTAATTCTAGATAAGATTTGGTTCCGCATGGTCAGTGTTGAAGTGGTAATACCTTGTAATTCCAGATAAGATTTGGTTTTGTGTGGTCAGTGCGGAAGTGGTAATACCTTGTAATTCCAGATAAGATTTTGTTTTGTGTGGTCAGTGCGGAAGTGGTAATACCTTGTAATTCCAGATAAGATTTTGTTTTGTGTGGTCAGTGTGGAAGTGGTAATACCTTGTAATTCCAGATAATATTTGGTTTTGTGTGGTCAGTGTGGAAGTGGTAATACCTTGTAATTCCAGATAAGATTTTGTTTTGCATGGTCAGGGTGGCAGTGGTAATACCTTGTAATTCCAGATAAGATTTTGTTTTGTGTGGTCAGTGTGGAAGTGGTAATACCTTGTAATTCCAGATAAGATATGGTTTTGCATGGTCAGGGTGGCAGTGGTAATACCTTGTAATTCCAGGTTATATGTGGTTTGCATGGTCAGTGTTGAAGTGGTAATACCTTGTTATTCCAGATAATATTTGGTTTTGTGTGGTCAGTGCGGAAGTGGTAATACCTTGTAATTCCAGATAAGATTTGGTTTTGAGTGGTCAGGGCGGAAGTGGTAATACCTTGTAATTCCAGATAAGATTTGGTTTTGTGTGGTCAGTGCGGAAGTGGTAATACCTTGTAATTCCAGATAAGATTTGGTTTTGAGTAGACAGTGTGGAAGTGGTAATACCTTGTAATTCCAGATAAGATTTTGTTTTGAGCGGTCAGGGTGGCAGTGGTAATACCTTGTAATTCTAGATAAGATTTGGTTCCGCATGGTCAGTGTTGAAGTGGTAATACCTTGTAATTCCAGATAAGATTTGGTTTTGTGTGGTCAGTGCGGAAGTGGTAATACCTTGTAATTCCAGATAAGATTTTGTTTTGTGTGGTCAGTGTGGAAGTGGTAATACCTTGTAATTCCAGATAAGATTTTGTTTTGTGTGGTCAGTGTGGAAGTGGTAATACCTTGTAATTCCAGATAAGATTTTGTTTTGTGTGGTCAGTGTGGAAGTGGTAATACCTTGTAATTCCAGATAAGATTTTGTTTTGTGTGGTCAGTGTGGAAGTGGTAATACCTTGTAATTCCAGATAAGATTTTGTTTTGTGTGGTCAGTGCGGAAGTGGTAATACCTTGTAATTCCAGATAAGATTTGGTTTTGAGTGGTCAGTGCGGAAGTGGTAATACCTTGTAATTCCAGATAAGATTTGGTTTTGTGTGGTCAGTGCGGAAGTGGTAATACCTTGTAATTCCAGATAAGATTTGGTTTTGAGTAGACAGTGTGGAAGTGGTAATACCTTGTAATTCCAGATAAGATTTTGTTTTGAGCGGTCAGGGTGGCAGTGGTAATACCTTGTAATTCTAGATAAGATTTGGTTCCGCATGGTCAGTGTTGAAGTGGTAATACCTTGTAATTCCAGATAAGATTTTGTTTTGTGTGGTCAGTGTGGAAGTGGTAATACCTTTAATTCCAGATAAGATTTTGTTTTGAGTGGTCAGTGTGGAAGTGGTAATACCTTGTAATTCCAGATAAGATTTGGTTTTGTGTGGTCAGTGCGGAAGTGGTAATACCTTGTAATTCCAGATAAGATTTTGTTTTGTGTGGTCAGTGTGGAAGTGGTAATACCTTGTAATTCCAGATAAGATTTGGTTTTGTGTGGTCAGTGCGGAAGTGGTAATACCTTGCAATTCCAGATAAGATTTGGTTTGGTGGGGTCAGTGTGGAAGTGGTAATACCTTGTAATTCCAGATAAGATTTTGTTTTGTGTGGTCAGTGTGGAAGTGGTAATACCTTGTAATTCCAGATAAGATTTGGTTTTGTGTGGTCAGTGCGGAAGTGGTAATACCTTGCAATTCCAGATAAGATTTGGTTTTGTGTGGTCAGTGTGGAAGTGGTAATACCTTGTAATTCCAGATAATATTTGGTTTTGTGTGGTCAGTGCGGAAGTGGTAATACCTTGTAATTCCAGATAAGATTTTGTTTTGTGTGGTCAGTGTGGAAGTGGTAATACCTTGTAATTCCAGATAAGATTTTGTTTTGTGTGGTCAGTGTGGAAGTGGTAATACCTTTAATTCCAGATAAGATTTTGTTTTGTGTGGTCAGTGCGGAAGTGGTAATACCTTGTAATTCCAGATAAGATTTGGTTTTGTGTGGTCAGTGTGGAAGTGGTAATACCTTTAATTCCAGATAAGATTTTGTTTTGTGTGGTCAGTGTGGAAGTGGTAATACCTTTAATTCCAGATAAGATTTGGTTTTGTGTGGACAGTGTGGAAGTGGTAATACCTTGTAATTCCAGATAATATTTTGTTTTGTGTGGTCAGTGTGGAAGTGGTAATACCTTGTAATTCCAGATAAGATTTTGTTTTGTGTGGTCAGTGTGGAAGTGGTAATACCTTGTAATTCCAGATACGATTTGGTTTTGAGTGGTCAGGGTGGCAGTGGTAATACCTTGTAATTCTAGATAAGATTTGGTTCCGCATGGTCAGTGTTGAAGTGGTAATACCGTGTAATTCCAGATAAGATTTGGTTTTGTGTGGTCAGTGCGGAAGTGGTAATACCTTGTAATTCCAGATAAGATTTGGTTTTGTGTGGTCAGTGCGGAAGTGGTAATACCTTTAATTCCAGATAAGATTTTGTTTTGTGTGGTCAGTGCGGAAGTGGTAATACCTTGTAATTCCAGATAAGATTTGGTTTTGAGTGGTCAGTGCGGAAGTGGTAATACCTTGTAATTCCAGATAAGATTTGGTTTTGTGTGGTCAGTGTGGAAGTGGTAATACCTTGTAATTCCAGATAAGATTTTGTTTTGTGTGGTCAGTGTGGAAGTGGTAATACCTTGTAATTCCAGATACGATTTGGTTTTGAGCGGTCAGGGTGGCAGTGGTAATACCTTGTAATTCTAGATAAGATTTGGTTTTGTGTGGTCAGGGTGGCAGTGGTAATACCTTGCAATTCCAGATAAGATTTGGTTTTGTGTGGTCAGTGTGGAAGTGGTAATACCTTGTAATTCCAGATAAGATTTTGTTTTGTGTGGTCAGTGTGGAAGTGGTAATACCTTTAATTCCAGATAAGATTTGGTTTTGTGTGGTCAGTGTGGAAGTGGTAATACCTTTAATTCCAGATAAGATTTGGTTTTGTGTGGTCAGGGTGGCAGTGGTAATACCTTGCAATTCCAGATAAGATTTGGTTTTGTGTGGTCAGTGTGGAAGTGGTAATACCTTGTAATTCCAGATAAGATTTTGTTTTGTGTGGTCAGTGTGGAAGTGGTAATACCTTTAATTCCAGATAAGATTTGGTTTTGTGTGGTCAGTGTGGAAGTGGTAATAACTTGTAATTCCAGATAAGATATGGTTTTGCATGGTCAGGGTGGCAGTGGTAATACCTTGTAATTCCAGGTTATATGTGGTTTGCATGGTCAGTGTTGAAGTGGTAACACCTTGTTATTCCAGATAATATTTGGTTTTGTGTGGTCAGTGTGGAAGTGGTAATAACTTGTAATTCCAGATAAGATATGGTTTTGCATGGTCAGGGTGGCAGTGGTAATACCTTGTAATTCCAGGTTATATGTGGTTTGCATGGTCAGTGTTGAAGTGGTAACACCTTGTTATTCCAGATAAGATTTGGTTTTGTGTGGTCAGTGTGGAAGTGGTAATACCTTGTAATTCCAGATAAGATATGGTTTTGCATGGTCAGGGTGGCAGTGGTAATACCTTGTAATTCCAGGTTATATGTGGTTTGCATGGTCAGTGTTGAAGTGGTAACACCTTGTTATTCCAGATAATATTTGGTTTTGTGTGGTCAGTGCGGAAGTGGTAATACCTTGTAATTCCAGATAAGATTTGGTTTTGTGTGGTCAGTGCGGAAGTGGTAATACCTTGTAATTCCAGATAAGATTTGGTTTTGAGTGGACAGTGTGGAAGTGGTAATACCTTGTAATTCCAGATAATATTTGGTTTTGAGTAGACAGTGTGGAAGTGGTAATACCTTGTAATTCCAGATAAGATTTTGTTTTGAGCGGTCAGGGTGGCAGTGGTAATACCTTGTAATTCTAGATAAGATTTGGGTTTGCATGGTCAGTGTTGAAGTGGTAATACCTTGTAATTCCAGATAAGATTTTGTTTTGTGTGGTCAGGGTGGCAGTGGTAATACCTTGTAATTCCAGATAAGATTTTGTTTTGTGTGGTCAGGGTGGCAGTGGTAATACCTTGCAATTCCAGATAAGATTTGGTTTTGTGTGGTCAGTGTGGAAGTGGTAATACCTTGTAATTCCAGATAAGATTTTGTTTTGTGTGGTCAGTGTGGAAGTGGTAATACCTTGTAATTCCAGGTTATATGTGGTTTGCATGGTCAGTGTTGAAGTGGTAACACCTTGTTATTCCAGATAATATTTGGTTTTGTGTGGTCAGTGTGGAAGTGGTAATACCTTGTAATATCAGATAAGATATGGTTTTGCATGGTCAGGGTGGCAGTGGTAATACCTTGTAATTCCAGGTTATATGTGGTTTGCATGGTCAGTGTTGAAGTGGTAACACCTTGTTATTCCAGATAATATTTGGTTTTGTGTGGTCAGTGTTGAAGTGGTAATACCTTGTAATTCCAGATAAAGAGTTGGTTTTGCATGGTCAGTGTTGAAGTGCTGTTACCATGTAATTCCAGATAAAGTTTGGTTTTGCTTGGTCAGTGTTGAAGTGGTGTTACTTTGTAATTCCAGATAAGATTTGGTTTTACGTTGTCACTGTTGAAGTAGTAATTTGGTTTTGCATGGTCAGTGTGGAAGTGGTATTACCTTGTAATTCCAGATAAGATTTGGTTTTGCGTGGTCAATGTTGAAGTGGTAGTAGAACAGTGCCCAGTTAGCCTCACTTTTGATTCTTTGTCGCCGCTTTCGCAACACTATAGGGATTTGATCTTTGAGCTGAAATAACAAACTCACTATAATAACGACAATTAAACATTAAAGGGACACACGGCAATCTTGATTTTTTTAAAAACTCACAGCGTCCCGTTAGTTTTTCTCTTAACTTGCATTTGTTCAATCATTTATATTAATTATTAGAATAGTATAAGGCAAATTATTTTTTACATATTACTAACTTTTCATAATATTGCACCAATAATATATTTAAAAACTTGGTAAAATATTCAAGAAAATTGAATATCTCAATTTTTTATTTAATTATATGCAAGCAGTTTAAAAGTCAAATGACAGAGAATAAGTAAATTGAGGAGGAAATTTTAATATCTGAATAAAACTGAAGATTGCCATGTCCCTTTAAGTGCTGCAATGACAAGATTGACCGTCATTACTTCCTCAGAACTGAAGTATAGCTGAATATTAATATGTTTACACTTGTTACTAGGTAGTGCTATCCTTGAATAATAAACACAAACTTGATAAACATCTGGGCCCCGTTTTATGAAACAACTTACGACCATTTTGATCGTAAATCAATTTCTTAAATGCTTCACTATAAATTACACTTTTCAAATAAACGTGATATCATTTCATTTTCTTACACATGTGATATTTCTGCACTACGTGCACACATAATTGTCTACATTGAATGCTTAGGTGAAAAACTGAACGATTTTAAAATCTGAGACTTTAATATCGTAAGATGTTTAATAAAACAGGGCCCTGAATTACACATAACCTAGATTATCAAATGAGCTTAGTTTTCATCAATTTATATTATCAATTTTGAACATGCTTTTATATACAAAACCTATACATGTCCTAAATGCTTATTTACTAAGTCTACAGCAGTGTTACGTGTCAGTGTTTGTCTTTTGCTGTTTTCATAGTCATTACTGGGTCATATTCCCAATTCCAAATCATAGCCTTTTTTTCCCAAATTCTGAGACAGACCTAATTGCAAAACTTCTAAGTGTGTGACCTTGACCTTGTGGTTGCAGGTGATCAGAAATACGAATGAATGTTTTTGTACCACCTTAGTAATCAGCAAATAAAATATGAAAGTAATTCATGAAAGTATTTTGAGAATATAATTATGAAATGAATGTTTACTGTATTTTTTCCCAATTTTACAGGCTGTAAATCCAGCCTTATTCTGTCCTACCTGTTTGTTTTCTAGGCCTATACGGGCTGTAAATCCAGCCTTAATCTGTCCTACCTGTTTGTTTTCTAGGCCTATACGGGCTGTAAATCCAGCCTTAATCTGTCCTAAATCCAGCCTTAATCTGTCCTACCTGTTTGTTTTCTAGGCTTATAAGGGCTGTAAATCCAGCCTTAATCTGTCCTACCTGTTTGTTTTCTAGGCCTATACGGGATGTAAATCCAGCCTTAATCTGTCCTACCTGTTTGTTTTCTAGGCATATACGGGCTGTAAATCCAGCCTTAATCTGTCCCACCTGTTTGTTCTCTAGGCCTATACGGGCTGTAAATCCAGCCTTAATCTGTCCCACCTGTTTGTTCTCTAGGCCTATACGGGCTGTAAATCCAGCCTTAATCTGTCCTACCTGTTTGTTTTCTAGGCCTATACATGCTGTAAATCCAGCCTTAATCTGTCCTACCTGTTTGTTTTCTAGGCCTATACGGGCTGTAAATCCAGCCTTATTCTGTCCTACCTGTTTGTTTTCTAGGCCTATACGGGCTGTAAATCCACCCTTAATCTGTCCTACCTGTTTGTTTTCTAGGCCTATACGGGCTGTAAATCCAGCCTGAATCTGTCCTACCTGTTTGTTTTCTAGGCCTATACGGGCTGAAAATCCAGACAATCTGTCCTACCTGTTCGTTTTCTAGGCCTATACGGGCTGTAAATCCAGCCTTAATCTGTCCTACCCGTTTGTTTTATAGGCCTATACGGGCTGTAAATCCAGCCTTAATCTGTCCTACCTGTTTGTTTTCTAGGCCTATACGGGGCTGTAAATCCAGCCTTAATCTGTCCTACATGTTTGTTTTCTAGGCCTATACGGGCTGTAAATCCAGCATTAATCTGTCCTACCTGTTTGTTTTCTAGGCCTATACGGGATGTAAATCCAGCCTTAATCTGTCCTACCTGTTTGTTTTCTAGGCATATACGGGCTGTAAATCCAGCCTTAATCTGTCCCACCTGTTTGTTCTCTAGGCCTATACGGGCTGTAAATCCAGCCTTAATCTGTCCCACCTGTTTGTTCTCTAGGCCTATACGGGCTGTAAATCCAGCCTTAATCTGTCCTACCTATTTGTTTTCTAGGCCTATACATGCTGTAAATCCAGCCTTAATCTGTCCTACCTGTTTGTTTTCTAGGCCTATACGGGCTGTAAATCCAGCCTTATTCTGTCCTACCTGTTTGTTTTCTAGGCCTATACGGGCTGTAAATCCAGCCTAATCTGTCCTACCCGTTTGTTTTCTAGGCCTATACGGGGCTGTAAATCCAGCCTTAATTTGTCCTACCTGTTTGTTTTCTAGGCCTATACGGGCTGTAAATCCAGCCTTAATCTGTCCTACCTGTTTGTTTTCTAGGCCTATACGGGCTGTAAATCCAGCCTTAATCTGTCCTACCTGTTTGTTTTCTAGGCCTATACGGGCTGTAAATCCAGCCTGAATCTGTCCTACCTGTTTGTTTTCTAGGCCTATACGGGCTGAAAATCCAGACAATCTGTCCTACCTGTTTGTTTTCTAGGCCTATACGGGCTGTAAATCCAGCCTTAATCTGTCCTACCCGTTTGTTTTATAGGCCTATACGGGCTGTAAATCCAGCCTTAATCTGTCCTACCTGTTTGTTTTCTAGGCCTATACGGGGCTGTAAATCCAGCCTTAATCTGTCCTACCTGTTTGTTTTCTAGGCATATACGGGCTGTAAATCCAGCCTTAATCTGTCCTACCTGTTTGTTTTCTAGGCCTATACGGGCTGTAAATCCAACCTTAATCTGTCCTACCTGTTTGTTTTCTAGGCCTATACGGGCTGTAAATCTAGCCTTAATCTGTCCTACCTGTTTGTTTTCTAGGCCTATACGGGCTGTAAATCCAGCCTTAATCTGTCCTACCCGTTTGTTTTCTAGGCCTATACGGGCTGTAAATCCAGCCTTAATCTGTCCTACCTGTTTGTTTTCTAGGCCTATACGGGCTGTAAATCCAGCCTTAATCTGTCCTACCTGTTTTTTTTCTAGGCCTATACGGGCTGTAAATCCACCCTTAATCTGTCCTACCTGTTTGTTTTCTAGGCCTATACGGGCTGTAAATCCACCCTTAATCTGTCCTACCTGTTTGTTTTCTAGGCCTATACGGGCTGTAAATCCAGCCTTAATCTGTCCTACCTGTTTGTTTTCTAGGCCTATACGGGCTGTAAATCCAGCCTTAATCTGTCCTACCTGTTTGTTTTCTAGGCCTATACGGGCTGTAAATCCACCCTTAATCTGTCCTACCTGTTTGTTTTCTAGGCCTATACGGGCTGTAAATCCAGCCTTAATCTGTCCTACCTGTTTGTTTTCTAGGCCTATACGGGCTGTAAATCTAGCCTTAATCTGTCCTACCTGTTTGTTTTCTAGGCCTATACGGGCTGTAAATCCACCCTTAATCTGTCCTACCTGTTTGTTTTCTAGGCCTATATGGGCTGTAAATCCAGCCTTAATCTGTCCTACCTGTTCGTTTTCTAGGCCTATACGGGCTGTAAATCCAGCCTTAATCTGTCCTACCTGTTTGTTTTCTAGGCCTATACGGGCCCGCCAATGCTGCAGGAGGTCATCGACCTTCTTCTCTATCATCTGCAAGTGCAGGTTCTTCTTATGTCTGTTTTGGTGTTCCTGTAACACACAGTGCAAGTCTAGTATCATATTATAAAGTAAATCTGGATGTTTTTGAAGTCACCTTGAGAATTTTAGCAAAAACTGAAATACTGCACAAAGACCCATGAAAAGCTCTCCCTATTTTTGTTTGGAAATCTGGAGAAAAAATTTGTAAAATATCAATGGCTGCAAAGTTTACAACATAAAAATAAGTGATTTCATTAATTCTATGTTAAACTACTCTGATTGATATTCACAAGATTGTTTTAGTGGCCCTTGCATGAGCATGGCAGACACATGGACCACTGTCTGGTGAATTTAGTGACCGACTTATTTTAAGAGTTAGACGAAGTGTGTTTTACCTGTGCCAGTTTGACATTGTCCCTCACATGTAGTTTATCATCTTCATGTACTGGTACGCTATCTTCTGAGTCTAGGTACGCCAACATACCACCTGGCTGTAACAGAACATACATGGTGATATTCGTAACTTTATAGCTAAATTAAAGTTTGAGTACCTTGTTTTGGAGAAGTTGCATACAAGTTACAGCAATACAGCAAGACACATTAGGGCTATTCAATTCTGACCCCTTAGGGCTATTCCATTTATATTTACATTGGGACAGTAGGGAGGACTTTTACCCCCAAACAACATATAAGTTATAGCAATACAGCACGACTCCTTGAGGTAATTCAATTTTGACCCCTTAGGGCTATTCCAAAAAAAAGTGTGTGTGTGTGTGTGTGTGTGTGTGTGTGTGTGTGTGGGGGGGGGGGGGGGGGGGGGGGGGGGGGGGGGCGGGGGGGGAGTTATATAACTGTAATTTGAGCATGAAGATTTTGCTTATTATTAATGGCCAGGTAATGAGGAAGAATATGTCTGGCAGGCTGTACAGCGGTCCCTTAGACCCAGCACACAGTAGTAATGAGGAAGAATATGTCTGGCAGGCTGTATAACGGTCCCGCAGACCCAGCACACAGTATATACTTACAAGAGCTGTCGGGGAGTTATATAACTGTAATTTGAGCATGAAGATTTTGCTTATTATTAATGGCCAGGTAATGAGGAAGAATATGTCTGGCAGGCTGTACAGCGGTCC